>DWLO01004161.1:0-10237 GCA_018245335.1 Dalla quadristriga | reverse complement strand
GTTAGTCTGACTTTGTAAGTTGTGTGCGCTTTAAGTAATTGAATATAATTTGCTTTCGGTGAAGGAAAACATCGTGAGGAAACCTGCATGCCTGAGATTTCTCGATAATGTTCTCAAAGGTACTATGGCCTTACCCTTCACACATTGAGAGGAGACCCGTGCTCAGTAGTGGGCTGTTGATGGGTTGTGATGGGTCCTGTTAGTAGTTCTTACAAGGCCGGGACTGAAAATCGGTGCGGCTACGCCGAATCTGGACCTCATTGGGGGATTTGCTGCAATTCGGATAATATTAGTCAACTTATTGTACTCGTTTTTATATTCATGCTGTAGTGTTCAAAAAGTTTTTCTTCTAATTGTCCTAACTCCCACATTCCCACCACGCCAGCCAAGTTGGCGACTTCACTGTGAGAACATTCAGGAACTTCACAGGCTTGTAGGTGTTTTTTTTTATAAAATCCCCCCGATTTAATATTTCGGGGTCCTTGCATCATATACATAAAATGTCATCACTTTATATATTATATTATTTTATATATTATTTTCGAGCGCGTACTCACTATATAGCCATCACACCATTTACGTACGTGAAATAGTTGCATCACTATCATTTTAAAACTCCATAGTCCTCGAAGATTGGTCCGTGATCCGTCAGCTTAATTTTCAAGTGACGATAGATGTATCCTCTTAAATTGTGTAACATAACGTAATATGGCTGCGTGAAAGAACAACCACTCTTTCGCATTTAATATTAGTAAGGATATTTATGCATTTTACATAAATTGCATTGTATAAATTAACATAGGTATTGCATTTGCATTACACTTACGAAACCACATATTGCTTAAAGCTTGGACTAAGTCCAGATTACAGTATAGTGTCAAGAATATCTAGATTGGTAATCAAATGTTTTGCTAACATCAATTCGAGCATCAATTTCAAAATTATTCAAACTATTAACTAATGAAGTGCTCATCTATCACGTAAAGCAACACGGTTGATTAATATTACGGCAAGTTACTCGGAACGGCATCATAAGTCTAATGAAAGACAATATCTGAAAATAGCTGGTCGACATGTGGACACCATTACCTTTGTCAATGAAGGGCGGCCTGACTGTGCTCCTTTTTCCGAGTTGTCGTCTCCATT
The DNA here is from genome assembly GCA_018245335.1 of Dalla quadristriga. Classification (NCBI taxonomy): domain Eukaryota; kingdom Metazoa; phylum Arthropoda; class Insecta; order Lepidoptera; family Hesperiidae; genus Dalla; species Dalla quadristriga. Next base: position 9,091 of record DWLO01004161.1, on the reverse strand, counting down.
CGAGGACCTTTCTTCCATCGATTACCAGTCCTTCGAACAACGTGGCTTGCCCATTGCCACTTCAATTACCGAACCAATAATTACAGCAATTACCGAACGAGAAATCGTTTGGCCAAAACTCAGGATGTTTCGTGAAAATCAACCATGCGTTAGTTTTCTGGAACCCCGAATAATTTTAGGGGTTTCTTTTGTACCAATATTATGAAATCACTTATGGGCCCCTAAATTTCGGAGTTATGTCAGCTTATTAATTCTACGTCTATCTCTTCGAATAGTCAAGCGGTTATTTAAAAAAAAATGTTAATATCATCTTAGTGACCTTGTTTTTTTAAGTGGTCGAATGGACGACATGCCTTCGAGGGTCAGGTCACCAGCCACAGATGATACTTTGGAGACTGCACTTGTTTCCCGACCGCTGCGGGAGTGAAACGACTACCGCGGGCACTTGTATTAATACGCGGCAAAAATTTTGTGCCGTCTTTCTTGATGTTTTTACTCTGTGCTGTGTTCGTGTACTGGCTATATGCATGTATGTTTTGTTTTGCTTTGACTGTACCCGTTTTGTTTGTGCTATGGAACTTATAAAATGGTCTTCATTTTCGGTGAGTTTATTGATATTTATTTACTTGTATATAAACTAGTTTTATGATCAGGTTTTTAAAATAAGTTGAATAATGTCCGTAAGCTATGTAAAGAAGCTTATTTAAATTGCTGAATTTCATTCTGATTTTAAATATTTTACTTGAGAATGCATGACGTGCAAAAGTAGGTATTCAAATTTTTGGCCTCAAATTGAAAGGTTACTTACTTATATTTATTCATCACGTTCCATTTAATTATTTTTTTAATAATGAAAACAGCAAACGGTAACACCAATCACTGCAGCCATTTGTGATAAACCTCGAATAGGTTTGTACGGGAAACTGTTAGTTAGTTAGTCCTGTTAGTATTAGGTGTTAATAGGAATAGGAATATGTTGATTAGTATTCGGTAGTAATAGCACTATCCTTTTTCCATTGTGGTAATAGTCTTTATTTATTTAATTGTAACTAATATAATATGGCAAAATCCGTTGTTTTCAAAAGGGTATATGCGTGTAGTTTAAATATGGTTCAATTTTTTATTTCGAATATTTATCGTTCAGATATTTTTATTTTATTCCTTTTTAATGGCAAGAATGAATAAATAATGTGTGCAAAATAGATGATCGAAATTTAAAATTGAGAAATGTTTAAAACTAAACGTCACGTCATCGTCTGTGTCAAGGTGTAGACGTTTGTAAGGTATGTGTGTGTAGTATTTGGGTTACGATTCTGGCGTCTCGTGACGTCATTCTAAGCGCGCGAAAAATGGCGGTGTTTAAACATCGTAAATTTATTCTCGGTGGTAGCAATTTGTTCATAATTAAAATGAAACATTTCCAACATTATTTATATTGTGTACTACCCTATACCAGTGTAAATAGTGATTTTAAATTATTAAACATTAAAAAAATATGCATATACTCCATTGTGAGGAGAAACCCGTACTATTAATACTTATGCTAACATGTTAAGTAGGTAGGTACTTAAGACTAAATACGTTGCAGTATTATGTGGCATAATACATAATACTACATAATACTATGTGGCTTATGGTTCTGCACTCAGCATGTGCTAGGTACCTGGAACTGACCAATAACGCTGGCTTTCAGTTCTTACAGCCAGGGGTATACGGACATCGATTATTATCAGTAGCAGCAAAGTAAACAATTATAATAAATAATGTTAGTTACATTTGACCATTTGAAAGTGACCATTAAATATTCTCATAACGATTATAATTATTATGACGTAATTTTCACACATTTTGATAAAATAAAATTGAATTATTTACAGATTAAAAACTTACTAGACTACAGATTAGTAAAAACGTTTCGATATCGTAAAGGCATGCAAATTAATGGTGTCTAGACTAGACGAAATATGTAAATTGATTCGTTAGCTATATATATTGCATCTAAATGCTTCATTCGTGATAATAAAGATTCACAGTTAGGAAACATTACGGAGAACCGAAAAGTGAGGAATTGTTTTAATCTGAATAAAATTCAACAGCAACTTTTTCTTTAAATAAAAATATAAAAAAAGGTTAACTTTAAACGTTATTTTTAGTCTGTCTGTTCGGGCATCACGTAAGAACCGTGGACAGGTTTGAATGTTAGATACTCGGTAAACTAATTAAATACCTGTACAGGGTGGGTTTCTGAACCGGGACAGTGAGGGCCTTAATCGTTGCAGTTACTCAGACCTCAGTTGGTCCAAAATAATATTTTGGTCCATATTATGGTCCTCGTTACAACGCCTGTTCTACCTTCTGGCCCCCGTGAAAAATAGCAATAACAATCCATTGACCAAAAAAGTGTTCCGGTCGGACAACCGTGGTGGCCTTTTAGATGATATACAAGAAATTACCATCTCGGCCAAAGTTACATGTCTGTAAACCCGATAATGTAAAACTAAGATGACATACCTATTTTTACTACCTTGATTAAATTTTGGACAAAAGGATAATAAAGGTAGGTAGCTCTACCGTAGAGGTTTGGGCAATTTCAGTGTTGTAAAGCAATAAAATCATATTAAGTGCCTTCTATGAGAAAATTTGACATCTTTTGAAGAAATTTAATTAGTTGATTGTGTAGATAGATCATTTAACACCTTTTATAGCGAATCGGTGTTTTTATAAGCGTAAATAATTAGTAGACATGAATATGGTGTTTATTTTCGTGCACAATTAATGTGTAGTCATGGTTCTAATTACCTATCGTGTCGTTACTTTAATTCTTTAGCGCTACGTCGACTGTATGTTAATCCCTCATCCTTCTTGTTCATGAAAATATCAAATCGAATACATTTTAAGTTACCTACTTATTTACTTATTTTTGCCGTACCTGTTAATGGTTTAGTTGAAATGTAACTAAACACAAGCTTAACTTAACACGCAGATAGAGACGTGAACAATCTGTGTTTTACTAAGAAATAAATCAATGATAGCACCAACATCTACGTTGGTACCCATGTAACTATTGGTAAGACTAATACCGTAAATTATAATGCGTCATTTTAATTTATAGCGTATGGCTTATTAACAGAAGAGCTTTGCTCTGAGAATACTGTTACAACTTTTATGAAACTGTATATTTTTATCATCGGTTTATATATTGAATAATTCAATATTAAAACGCAAAATGTTAAGTCATTTCAGTAATAGAATCTTAAAAGATTTAACAGATGGACGATAATTAATCATTTTAAGATCGTGGAACGCTAATGGCATCAAAAGACAGTTTTATCCACAAGTATAGATATCAATCTGTAGCGGTATTTTAAGCTTTAAAATGAAATTCTCTAAAGAAAATTGGTGTGAAACCATTTTGCTAGGCTATACTTATGGACATGCCATTCAAAATTAAACGCTCTATAAAAACATATATTTAAGTATACGTATATGTTGATAAATACAAAATGAATGTAGGTATGTATGTAACATTTTTTAATTTTATATGGAGGTATTGCAAATAGACAATTAAGACATCCTGAAAAGGAAAAATAGAGAAACGCTCCTTATAACTATAGGTTCTCTTACTTACTTACCCTTGCTTGGGTTAATATAGTTGACAAAAGAAATTAAAAATCTAAGCCATGCAATTTTAGGTTTACTGGTCCATACATAAAGATGGATCTTGTATTATGAAGCTGTGTTTTGCTCAATTAAATCAAGCGTTACCTATCCATTATCTTGCACAGATTTTGCGCTTAGTTCTCACCTAAGCATCAATTAAGTTCCGCTTACTTTTGTACCAAGATGTAACTGCAAAAGATAGTTTTTCTTCAGAATTGGTAGCACGTTAAGAAAAGGAAGATTATTAAGCAGATTAAGCTACAACAAAAAACAATATTATATTGTTAGCTGAATACAATATTACTTGAAAATGTTATTTACTTATGAAATGAATCCAATGTGCAAACTGGCATGTTTGCTGGAACTTGGCCTGGCGCACTGCCGTGCACTCAGATGTAAGTAGGTATGATATAATGATGAAATTTCATTATTTTCACTATTTCTCTTTTTGTTTAGTAAATAAGAAAAAAATATTAATAAACACATAGGTGGAATGACGTTATGGAATGTTGCCATACCTCTCCATAGCATCGAGTATTCGCTCGTAATTTAATTCGTGATGTTTTCGAACAGTATGATAAAAAGATTTGTAAAACTTATAGCGGTTTGATCTTTTGACATCCAGTTTAACTTCAATAATCGGATATAATGGTTATAATCTGAAATAAAATAAGTTATACTCGTAGGTAGGCAATAATTTCTATCTGAATAAAACATTTTGTGCGTCGTAAACACAAGTCGATAATATCATAATAGCCTTATTAGAGAGTGGATGAATTTTATAGTGGGAATCTATGTTTATTATCATATTTTTTTTATTTACAATCCTAATTTCTACCAGATGGCTTCATGACATGGTCCGTGTGCTGTCGTGTTTAGATGTGCGTAGTATGGAGTAGTGTGCTTCCATCCATAAAACTTTAGACGTTTATTAGGGTATTGGTAATTTGTAATGTTTGGGTGTTGACCACCACCCGCAACACGTGGAATCCTAGAGCGAGAAATGTGTGTGAAATCTACAATTTTTTTATTACCGTGAGGTAGGCACTAATTTTGTATCGGCACGTGACCGTTTTCCACTAGTTTATAGTACCAATATGATAGCGTGGTTCGCATGGGAATTTATCTAGATAAGTATGTAATCATAACAGTAACAGTATCTAAAAATACTTTTGATTAAGAGCCTATACAATATTCCTGGACTAGACTAGACTATAATATATACTACCATCTTGATGAAATGTCACAATTCGGAGAATTGTATGAACTTTGAGCTAATCATAGACTCAAATACATGTTCACATCAAAACAAACATTAAAAAAGATTCTTAATCAACTCTTATCGTAACTATCAAAATCAATTACTTATATCAAATTTATAACCAATATAGAACCCTTTATCGCATGAATTAATCTACTAAGGTCAAAATTATTCGAGCTTAAAATTAAAAACTTAATTCTTAATAAAATTCTGCTGATTAAATTTATATTTTTTTATTTAATTTTTTTTATTCAATTTAAATAAAAATGGAATTTAATGGATACCTAGTACTTGCCCAATATAGGTTTTGGAAACGACTATGTAAGATTTCAAAATAATTTTGCATATTGTGGCTGCAACCCATTGTGGCCCACTGCAGGGAACGGGTCTCTCCTCGCAACTGAGGGAAGCCTGGAACGTCTCCAATGTGGAATGGTGGAGGGGTTAGTGGCCAACCCGAGTGTTGGAAAAAAATTTGGCAGCCCGAAGGCCTCAGACAAGGCATTACGACATTTTGCATATAATTCATTACAATGATGGTTTGGCCAAGACTCGAACCCAAACATTCGTAACGGTCGCAGTCGCTAACATGGAAAATGACTTTTAGAAATGTTGTTTAACAACATCGATTTTAGCTATTTACTATTTATCTAATTTTAACTATTAACTTTCCACATTCGTTAACGGAATATTACTAATATTATGAATACGATAATTATTTTGTTTGTTTGATACGCTTTCACGGCTAAAGCATAGGTAGTAAGTACCATAATAAATGTCAGATTTTAAACTCTCATTTATTTTAATTGTGTGCATCATAAAACAGTGATTTAACCCCTAAATTTAATTAAACTAAATTAATTCCAGAATAAGAGTAGTATTATGATTGTACTATTATTGTATTGTTACTGTTTTAATTGTTATGAAATGTTTTACATATTGGAATTCGTGCCAATATTTTTAAACGTGTTGTGTTATTCCAAATAAGGTCTCCGGTCCTGCCAGAGTAGTGACTGAAAAGAACAAATTAAATAAAACCTAAATGTTACCCAGAATAATGCCGTTCATTTTCATATTATTTTTTCCAATAGAGGAGATCTATGTCCACCTGTGATCTTACAGAGGCCAATGATATATGGATGTTGGGTACCTGTACATAAACAATGGATACAATATATTTGCAAAATGAGTAACGAAAACAATATGTACCGGCAATTTTAGCAATGATCCATAGTGTATGAGCACTATTTTCGTTATTCAAATGAGGCTCGGAAGCACACGAGCGAAATACTTAAAACTGATGTCTCGGGACTGCGCGACCGGTATTTATATTTATAGGATCTCCGTTAGTGAATGAATAATTAGTAAATATAATGTATAAGTCGCTCTCTAATTTATTGTTTACCTGGCTTTTATTACCGAGAGCAACTTGTATACCGGCTGACATAACATTTATTTTAAAGATAAAATAGAAGGCGTCATTATAATTAATTTTAGGTTTCTCGTTCGAACTCAATCTGCTTGCAAATAATTCTTTAATACTTTATTGTTTCAATTGAACGAATTAATTATTCAATAATTAATATTCAACATCGTGACGAGACTAGGTGAAGCCTACTAAACTTTATGCACCAGAAGACCAGTGAAATTTATCTTTTTCAAGATTCTGTTTAGTCTGTTGTGTTGCTTAGGATCGAATTATGATTGTATTTATCTAAAGCTCTCTGTTGTTCTAGATATAAAGAAATTTTATAAATTACATGGTATCAGTCTTAGATCTACCAACCGGATGCTCTGTAACCTCAGGCTATTGTCACGATCTATTTTATCAGATATTGCTTTACGCAATTTTCTCTTGAGACTATGGTTGTTCGCATATTTGAATTTCAAAAACATATGAATCACTCATGCTCTTTTTGCACTATTAATACTAGAGATAGATTATGCTAATACTCATAACAGTGCTGACCTTTTCCAAGTAAGTATATAAGCAAAAAATTGGATGTGGAATCCTGGAAAAAATATGAAATCTGGAGACGAACAAACCTTCAACCACGATGTGTCAAATGGCCCCCAAAAGTATTTCTTTCGAGGAACTGATAATTTATATGGAAGGAGAATATTCCTCTACCCGTAGGTTGTCAGGAAGAGATCGATTTTTGGAGATAAGACCGAATTTTGTTCAATATTGTTACGTGTGTACTGGTATATCTATTGTTGCTTGGTTGACAATAAATTATATTTGTATTGTAGTGTACCTATTGAGAATAGCCTTTGAGATCCCACAAAGACTACCAGTTCACTTACTTACTTTGTAGTAGGAGAGCAGTAAGGTGTTTTTATTAGGTCATGTAACAATCATTCTTTTCCGAACTTGGCTGACACACTACCGTGTGCTTAGATGACTATTGTATGTCATCTAATGATCTTCGCTGCACCCAATTACGTCAATAATAATGTTCTGAATAACAAGTAACAATAACGTATAGAGTAATATTAACAACACGACTGCTTTGCTCTGTTTGACTACCCGTTACAATGGCATGGTGTTTGAGTACTGTCTCATAATTTAATGACCGCTTTGTCTTGTGTGGGTGAAAGTGTCGTTAACATTATCATGGTAACAAAGTTTTTAATCTACGTTTTCTGTGTACAACCTATAATGGTGCAGAGAGAAATAGACCGTTTTCGAAATAATATCAAATATCTACCAATATAAATATCAATACACTAACTGCGTTTAATTTTCGATTTCCTTTTTCTCTTCGTTCTCTGATCCCCTTGACTAATATTTTACTATAATTATATTTTGAACGAAGCATTGATAAAAATTTTACTAAAAATTGCTAATTTATTTTACTATCCTCACCCAAATAAACAAACTTTCTGTTAGTCAAATCCTCATGTTATTACTGACAATAATAAACGATCCATTTTGTTACCATTATTGACAGCTTGTAGTGGACTGGGTCCACATGTTACTAACAAGACGACGAACTTCGATGAATCCAAAAGATCGTCGACCACGAAGTATGGAAAGGACAGGAGATATGCTTTTTATTTCAAATATAGATTCGCGTAGTAATCTCGGTGACGCCTTTTCGCCAACCTCGATAGAGATAGATGTGGGTTTACTTTCAGAACAAATACAATTGATCGTAAAGTAAATAAATAAACATTTTTACGTTTCATATAGGTATAAACCTATTAAAACTGAATGATATTTTTATTTCTTATCTCAATGCAAACCAATATCATCCTCTGTAGGGAAACATACCTAATATGAAAATTATGGGTAACCGTAAATGCCGTTACGCTGTAAGCCTCTCGCTGGAAATCCGGTTGTTCGATAAGCATTTCACGGACTGATTTCATGTGTGAGATATGATGTTATATATTTTAAGTTTACGTTTCTTATTAATTAGCACGTAGTACCTACGTGCTCATTAAAACTGACGAGCTCAACTGAGCGCAAACGCACAGTATATGAAATAAAAAATCGGTATGCAGTGTGAGCTGTGAAATAGGTACTTACGCAGTTAGTGACTTCGTGAACAGTTTTGCCGCTGAAACTTTTCAGATGGTAGAACCTGCACCTACCTACTAATACACTTTAATCCATATAAACCTATCCATTATGTAATGGCGTTATGTTGCTCAATTTTCCTACCTTTATTATTACCGTTGACGATGAGGAATACCTAAGGTAGAACGAAAAGTCCCTTCAGTGGTGAAAGTCACGAAGCCCGTGCACACTGGAAAAACTCGCTACAGATTTTTTCTTACAAATTGTATAAGTAATGTAACAAAATGATGGGTCGGACTTCAAATTAAATTTTCCTCTTTTTAGCGTATTTATAAGCTTGTTTTTAGAGATGTCGTTAAAGAGTAAAGAATGAAACTTGTATCATTTATACGAAAAGTACCTACAGTACCTTACAAAAAAACGATGTGTGGTAACATACACACCACTATTTCCTAATACAAAACGCTTTAAACGATTAAATGAAAACATTTTAATCACGAATTTTGTAATTGCTGTTGGTTTATTTTCTATCTAATTAATTTTTCTTATTAATTAAAATTTCTATTTAATTTAATAGCACCCAATCTAGCTATCATTTTTAACAACTGTATCACTAGTGGTGATTTTCCTGATTTAATGAAGCA
>DWLO01004160.1:0-10237 GCA_018245335.1 Dalla quadristriga | reverse complement strand
GTGTTGTATTTTAAAAACTTAGTAATTAATTTGTTAAATCTGTTAATTGTATTTATGTATCATTTAATTGTTGTATTTAATGTTTCCATTGTTTAAAACAGCAATTATACTGTTCATCATCACCTTGTTATAGTTAATTACATACACACAATTTAAAATACTTTTTTTACTTAACACAAAATCTTAAATTATCTCACAATTTCAGAAAGACCCCCAGAAGCCATCTCAGTTCCCTACACCCTCTCCTGGTGTTAAGATACCACACAGATTTGTAATACAATATGGAAAGCAGAAGAAACAATTTATAACGCTGCAAATAACTTTACGAAAATTACAACTTCCCAATTGAATAGAGAATTTATTAAATATAAAAGTTTAACTGACAGTATTTTAAATAGTTTTGTCTTACATCTCTGGAGAAGATTATTTTATAGGTTTATAATCCACATACAATATATACAAAACATATAACAAACTAATAACCAGAAGAATCCTAATAATATCTAACATTGAGTTTTTCCTTCTGGATGGACCACATCTGTGCAGCCGGCCCATCATAAGCACCATTGCTATTTTCTTCGAACTTTATAATTCCAAATTTCGCAAATTTCTTTTTGTACTCTGCTGTCTGTTGTAAATTGAGTAATGATTTGGTTATTCCTTTCTTGATTTCAACTGAAACAATGTGAAAACTCATGTTCGTATGCATGACAGTTAGCAGTGTATGGAGCAATTACATGAAACACTTTAATTGATCTCTAATTGTCTAACCTGGGAGTCTAGAATTAACTACTATGGGGTAAGGCGGCAGGCGTCCTAGCGTCTCTAAGGTAACTATGTCTTTTCCTCCATCTTGCATGTACTTTTTAGAGTATAACAGGGTAGTAGAATCTACTGCTGCCCATTCAGCTTGTTTGGTCAGCACCATTTGAGCTGAAGCTAAATGCGATCTAGATCCTGCAAAAGACGAATATTTCGTTATATTATTATTTTACATATTTTAATTCATTCTTATTATAATAGCAACCGGTCTCCGTCGCCCTATGACACGGGAAACACTAGAGACGTCGCCAATGCGTCGCCCGCTGGCCGTGAAGGAACACCTTAATAATTTTTTTCGCAATACATACTTAGTAAAGATCCAAAAAAAGATGCATTTTCTCCTTTCTCCTTCAGCATCTTCAGTACAATTTTACTTCCACTGAGAGATTCTTCATCACTGTATGCAAAAGTACACCCACGAAGATCTAATAATGTATTAACGTTGTGTGCTCTGCAGAAATGTAAATATAAATAAGTTATGGAAATAATTGCTGGCGAAAATACCTGTTTGATACACTTGCTTGCTACTAAATGGTATAGTAATAAAACCATGTTAACTTATCAGTAGACAGTCACGACTGATAACAATTAATTTATTATTCAACAAAAATGTGTGTTTTGTTCTGCCCAACACACGATTAGAACTACTTTATTAGGACCTTTGCGTTTGTCTAGTACCATCACATCTATAAATACTTTCATACATCTGCCGTACGTAAGGACCATTTCTATACAGTATTTCTTGTGTGTTTTCTTCTGTTTCCGAGCTTCCGAGGCGTTCATGAAGTTTGGTACCTGGTCCTGTACTGCTTCATACTCAGCAATCTGCCAAATCTGTGTAGCATAAATAGCGGTACCTTGCGGTACTAAGTAGTAGGCCGCGGAAACACACCATATACCTAACGTAATGGCGTATTAACGAAATAACGAATAACTAACTATGTCTATCTATCTATTGGTTGTCCTAGGTTTTGTAATCTCGCTAGATGGGTCTTCCCTTTAATCTTACTTTTTATCGCTGTGAATGATAATATCTGAGAAATATCCTGGTTTATTTTCAACGTTCATTTGGTGAGCGAATATCGGCGTTACTGGCAACAACTCCGCAAATTCATTTGTTTGTTCTCGAAGCTTCATATATGCCGCCGCAGTCATAAAAGCTGTGAATATGAACGACACTTATGAAGACATATAGAATTAAATGTTTAGTCGAACAGTGTTATGGCTCGTTCGTTACTTCCGCTTGGATTGCGGTCTTGTCTTGCCGGTTTTAGCTTAGGATGGTACCATATGGGTCCTTCCTAATTCATAACAATTTTATCGGGGACAGGGGCGGCTTAACCTATTGTGCAGGGCGTGCAATGCACACGGGCGCCACCGTCTCAGGGAGCGCCCCGGCGCTTCCTGAGACAGCTAAGAGCATCGTCTTGGAACATCATGGTACAACAATGATATGACAGAAGCGGCCAGGGTTTCATTGCACACGGGCGCTACACGAGCTAGAGCCGCCCCTGATCGTGGACCATTGATTAGGTGGTTAGAAGTAGGTAGATAGCTTAGCTAAACAATGTCCTTGTCCTGTTGGTGCACAATAATTGTTGCTGTCCTGTATTTCTGCATGCATGTCAATTGTATTTATTCGCCAATCAATGAGGCGGTCTAAGAATATTAACGCATTCTTAGGATACCGTTGATTGTTCGATTAACTACTGGCAACTTTTCTCCCATAAACCTTCCTTTAAAATATTAAATAGGTAACCAAGTTCATATTCGTATCTCGTACCTCCCTCTTGTGGCAATAGAGCCTCTTGGGGGCAGATAAAATAAAAATGATTTTCTATTTTTGAGTTACTGCCACTTGATGGTTTCAACCATTAAATATTGTGAGAGTGACGATCCATCCTCCCCATCCATAGGTACATCAATTTTAGGAGTCTACTGCTGGACATTGGGCTCCGGTGATTGACGGTCATTCCTGTGCCCTTTGAAAATGTCATTTTATATTGCCACTGTGGGGAGGGTTGTCCTGCCCTCTTAGCATTCTAAAAACCAAAGGAAAGTAAATAAAAAAAAGTTGAGGGTACTTTGAAGTTTTGAACATAAAAAAGACTTACCAATGTCGGCCTTGTTTGTGGAAAAAGGATCAGGACGTCCTGGAATCGGCCCTGGTGACCGGCTTTCATATTGTAATGTAGTATAGCAGTCCAATGACTCCTCAAGGAGCTCCATTATGGATTCGTATAATGCCACTGGGTGAGTGGGGCACATGTAAGTTAATAAACGAATTTCAAGCTTAATGTTCGACATTTTAAAAGTTATGTGTCCACTTATGTGAAATGGGGAACACAGACAAGTGTTTACTGTTTATTATTAATCGGACGTTGTGACTTTATTCTTCCTATCAACACAAATACGATAAACATGCACGACCCGTTCACGGACTATCTGGTTTCTCTAGTGATCGGCCTCAGGCTGTGACGTCATAACAAACAGTTCACGTGATCGATCCGTGCTCTTGGTGCAGTTTGTAATGATTCACTTGTTGCATGGCCAGTATTCACGTTCTGGTACTAAGGCACTAACTGGATTAACTTGTACCTACTAACAGCCCTATTTCTTCAGTCCCCATTTAATACTGTAGCCTCGTTTTCTTTTTGTTTAATATCAAAAGCCCTCTCATAAACTAAAGTAGAAGTGAAGCATTGGTATACCTACACTCCTTGTCTACCAAAAGGTTATCTAGAACTGTCTAGAAGAGATCCATATCCTATACTATGCTTACTAAAATTCACATTTATATGTGAAAGTTTGTGGCGAACTGCCGATGTTTGTGATTAAATGAAATGTAGCACGGTCATGTTGTACTTTTAATCGTGGTAATGTGTTAATGTGGGATATATATATCAATTCAAAGCACTACTTAAAAAACTGTCTTATCAGCATTCACACTGTGCCAGCAGTGAGTTTTTTTCGGTTACATCTCGACTCTCTGTTTATTGTTGTGTGGATTCCGGTTACACTTATACAAGAGGCGACAACCTCAGTCCTCAAGGACAGCAATGCATCTGTGACCAGCTTCGAATAGGACAAATAATAACGATTTCTAGATAATTAGAGGATGGCTATTATTACTAATATTTACTAACAGGACTAACTAACACTAACATCCACAATTGACAAACCTTTACCTATGAAGGAAAACATCGTAAGGAAACCTACATGCCTGAGGATTCAACATAATGTTCTGAAAGACGTCTGAGTCTGCCAACTGGCACCTGGGTAACGGTGGTAGTGCTGGGTTGATGATGTTATTATACATATCATGAAAGTAAAATTTCGTGACCAGCAAAACATTTTACTTGTACCTTGTATTACATTATAGTATTATTATTAAATTAGTTATTATTCGTTAATATTTCGTCATAATCGTCTCGTCAAATCGTCAATTTAAACAAAATCTTTGAAAAACCTCTAATAGGTGCATAGGTACCAAGATTTGGTAGGTAAATTAGTTAGGTACTTGAGGTACTTCGTCATTGTGTATATAATAATAATCTGCTATTTCAAAAACTAAATGACACAAATGATCAAAAGATTGACGATTACCGTACCTCAGATTTTTCGATCACTTTATAAGCAACGATGAAGAAAAACGTGAGGAAACCTGCATGCTTTTCAGGAATACGCCATCGAGATCATTATGCAGAAGCTGGGATCAGCATCAGTATAGAGCTGATAGCGATGCTGACAATCGCGAGCGGTCTCGCGCATCTCTCCCACATAAACCTATGTAATTTATATTATAAATATAATAATATAATATTAAATTATACTATAGGCAATCTTATTTTAAATTTTATTTGATATTTGTCTTTTTTTGTATTAATTTTGTACTTTTCTGTGGGTTGTATTTTGCCTGAAATAAAGATTTATAGGGTTTACGCCCCTCCACGCTCGGCATCTTAGGGGCAGACCGCTCCCGCGGGACTCTTGGTACACCATATATACTCTTTGTGATACACCCTCGTTAGCGGTTAGTGTTAGTACTGTAGAGTGTAGTCACACTGTAGTGCGACTACTATTAAGACGGCAGGGTTGGTATACTCGTTGGCAGGTAGACCTCCCGTGTTTTTTCTACTTCGAAGAAATAGGCGTAGAGTGTATTGTCGAAGAACCTAGCACGAAAGTCCATGAAATCAATTCCATGCATGCGCAACGCAAGCCGCGCCGCGCTTGCAAACAGCTCTGCGGCGGGCCGCGGCCGGCTCTGAGTATACTGTAGGCCACATAGCCCAAGCGGGGACCGCTTGTAAAAGTGGTATATACATGAAAATACATTTTATCAATGCTTGGATATTAGTTAAACAATAGCCCCTGGTCTGGCTGTGCGGAACTGGTCGATTTCGTTTTATGAATATTTTAAAAGTTTTTTTTTCGTAAATAATTTTTTTTTCTAGTGTACAAGGGCAGTCGAATAAAAAAAATTGTACTTATACTTAGAAATTATTGGACAAGTTTCACCTTTTTGAGCGGTCCACGCTAGAGGGCTAGTAGCACTGGCTGCAGTGTCGGAAGTTTCCTATCTCACTCGTTATTCTGTGCGCGTCATTGTCATTAAGGAAGTGTCATGTCGGTCCTACTTTTCCTGGAATAGCAATAAAATGAAATAAATAATGTACTACGAAATAATTATTATGTGTGAATTATAGTCTTTGTTTAAGACTAAGTATATTATTAAAATTAGCTGAACACTGTACAAATGGGGAAAGAAGATACGAAAAAGCGGCGTAAACTAAATACTACTTCATCTAGTGAAAATTCCAAGCAAGCACCTGCAGATGTTTATAAGGTTATAATCCGTTGTTTGTTTTAGTTGTTATAATCTGAATTTTGTAACTTTAGATCTCTTTTTGTAGCTTTATGTGCTACTCTAATATTATATAAAAAAGTCATATTGTTTTTAGCGTGTGGTAGAATTTGAAGAATCGGAAGCTCAAGCTCGTCCGGCGGATAAAGATGCAGCCTTATTTAAAAAGATTTGTCATGATGTGAGACTTTTGTTTGCTGATATAGCGGAATTGAAAACTAAGGGGCCTGAAGAGGTAATGTCTTTATAGATTTTCTTCAAGGTCGTGTGTTTCATGCCAACACCACTTTAATTTTATTACTAACTAAGTATTACTTCCTTCACATTTACAGGCGAAGGAGAAGATAAACGCCAAAAGAGTAGAAGCCTCGTTGCATCTTGTTGCTTTAAAGAAGCTTAATCGTCTGGAAAAAGTACGCACAAGAGCAGGGAGAGATGCACTACACAAGGAAAAACAGAGAGTGGATTCTACACATCTTCTTTTGCAAAATCTTCTGTATGAAGCTGATCATCTAAATAAGGAAGTCACAAAGTGTTTGCAATTCAAATCTAAAGATGAGGAAATAGAACTGGTCCCTGTGGAAGACTTTTTTGCAGATGCACCAAGCGATGTTTCTCGTTCTGTAAGTTTTCTGTTCCATAAAATAGTGCAGTGAATTTCTCTGTCATAGCAAATTAACAATATTTTCATATTTTAGGAAATCACAAAGACTGATGAACATCAGTTGCAACTCGCTAGATTAGAGTGGGAGTTACGTCAGAGGCGTGAGCTAGCAGGAGCATGCAACGAGTTGGTAGCCTCTAAGGAGCGTGTAGCGGCCGCTATAGCAGCTGCCAGGTCCCGGCTAGATGCCCTTGCACCACATCTGCGTGAAGTCTTAAAAGCCACCAAGCCATTGCAAGAGTGTTTAGCTCTCCGCCTAGATGAAAAGCGGGATGAAGCGAGGGCTGCATCCTTACTGCCACCCCCATTATTTCTGCTGTATGCTAATGCTTCAGCCTATTCAGATGTTTTAAGTGCTAAAGTTGTTACTGTTGGTAAGTATTCTTTACTTAACTACTTACTTAAATGGTGAACTTACACATAATGTATTGTTTAATACAATATACATATATTAATACCTTGGTAATTAACCAAGGATATAATTTATGTGTGTATTAGGTTGCACACATTGTGTAATTTATATTTTTCATTATAGGTATAACAGGTGATGAAGATGAAGCGAGGCGACTGGATCAAACTAATAATGTCGAAAATGAATTGACCGTCTTAAATGACTCTGATTCAGATCAAGATAATAATGATGAAGAACAGAGGGAAAAGAAGAAAAGACATCATAGATCCACAAAGGTGTCAAAGGAAGAGAAGGCTGAAGCAAGAAAGAAAGAAGTTCTCAGTAAACATCCCCTAAACGTGCAGTTGTCAGTGAAGTTGCAAGATGACACTGCAATTAATCTTGTTTTTTCATACATGTTACATTTGAAAATTGTTGTGGTCAAATTGACAATGTCTTTGCCAAAGCCTGTTGAGGGGATTTCAGCTGCAGATGTTTTAAGTGGAGATTGTATTTTAAATGAGTTATATCCAGGAGACACTGGCAGTGACTCACCTCATCCAGCAACAAATTATCTGTTGAATAACGCTGGAGTTTCTGAAGGTTTTTCGTATTTTATTCCTGAGGTTGGAAAACCTTACATCTGGGTTCAAAGAATGTGTGGCCTTGATTTTATGGCGATGGCAGTTGATGATAAGAAAGTAGTTAAATACTTAGAACCTTGTCCCAGCTTAAGTGTGGCAACAGTAGAAAATTTCATTTTTACTTTAAAGAGAAGGTTAAAAGCCAGAGTAGAATTAATGAAAGAACTGCAAGACCTTGAATGTGGAAAAATATTACCAGTGAAGAGTCCAATTCGACTGTCCGGCTCATTAACTCAATGGCAGTCTGTGAGTTGGTCTGAATATTGCCAAGCATCTTCAACAGCATACATGGTTTTACAGGGTCTAGTAAATGCTGATAACATGTTGTACAGAGCTATAATAACAAGGCAATCGGCAAAACTGGTCGCTATGGTAGCAGTTAGTAGCGACTACCCCAAGAAGGCACCTTTATTTTCTTTGACATTACATTGGAATGGCACCCACAATGCTGGCAGTAATGATGATTTGAGAGATATTGAAAGGGTAATCAACACTGATTGGAACACAGAAGAATCTACAGTTTGTCCAACGTTGTCTTCACAAATGACGAAGTTGCTGACTTGTTTGGATATTCTGTTAGAGACAACTGGATCATCAGAGTTTCCTCCAGACAAAGTAATATTTCAGCCGGTGCGAGGACGCAACCGTGTCAAACCCTACAAGTTTTTAGAACAAGGGACAGGTGTGTTTGTACATTACTAATTTGTTTTGTAAAAGACAATAAAAATTATTAATAATTAATAATTTCGCCTTTTTCTTTTTAAGTCTAGTAAATAATATGCCAATATCCAGATGTTAAAATAATTATTTATTGAAACAAAACAAAATAATTTTATAATACAACAGTCTTTATTTATTCTTATTTCAGTAAAGCATTAACTAAACATTATTTTTAGGAGAAATCATAATCAGTGATCACAATTTGGTGAAGTGTGAAATACGAGCGTTACAAGAAAATTTACAATGTTAATTTATATTGAATATTCTCGCGACAAAATACTAAATCATAATTCATAGCTTAACCTAAAAATGCCATATTGTTATTGGTCGATAATGAGATCTCTATAGCAGGTTGTCCTTTAAGATATAACTTCATAAATTTCACTTAAACACACTACAAATTAGTATTAATTTATGTTAATACAACATGTTTTTGTGAATCAATGCTACAATTTCTAATAATATTTTTTACGTTTTTTATATATTTTTATTATTAATATAAATCTCTATTAATGTTAAAGAAATAAAAAATTATATAGGAAGGAAAGGTGCTTCGTCATTCAGTAAAAGATGCATGCTACTTCTTGGTTTATCTCGTCTATCGTAAATCATAATTATAGGTACAACCATTTATTTAAGATACAGTGACACGAATATTAAACTACTTATCTATTATTGACATTAAGCATTTCTAAAATCTTGCACTACACTGTTCAATGACACTACGATTTGCCTTGTTTACAAGAAATCTGCAATTGCTTCACATAAAAAAATATAACTCACTATTGCAATCTCTGGTAAACATCATTGCTAAACAACAATCGTGTATGATCATTTACCTCTAATTGATATCATTCACTTATTCCTTTTATACACTTTTTATATGATAGTTGATGTATATAGTTTATCACTCCTCCATATATGAGAACAAAATAAAATCACTTCTCATCTTGCATTCAGTGTACTTATAGCTAACAGTTGCATATTGCATTATGAGATCCCAGCCTCAAGTTTCACATCCATAATTTTTCGCGGCCCCTTGAGGCAATTGAGCCGCCTTTGCACTGCGTCTCGATCTGTGGATTGTAAATGGATAATATGAATTAATATAAAATTTTATAGGAATGCAATGCCCACCACTCAAACCATTAGAAAAAAGGATATCATCAAAAATACCGAATTAGAAATTTACCACTTTTCAGTGTTAATTTTGTTAGATAGAATTTTGAAAAAAAAAAAAAAACTAAACGCATGGGTCGAGCCCATTTCATTTTATTTGTAGCCAGAAACGTGTAAGGTTACAAAATATCTTATAAATTACATTAGGTGTATACACAACCCAGCTCCCATACTACATCAGTTATATTTAGTGGTATTTAATAACATTTGAATAACATTTTATCACAAATACATAAATGTATGCCATGTTATAAAACATCTTCAAACAAAATGTTATATAACCATTTGTAACAAGCTGCAACCTTTACCTTTGGTGCATTATTCTATTATAAACCTTTATACAATGCTTTTTGCAACTTCGCATAACATGTACATATTAAAAGGAGTGGGAGAGCCTGCACATCTAACAAAATGTAACAAGAGAATGATAGAGCTCGAACACACGTGACTGCAGTTCACGATGTTCGGTGGCGGCCGTCGCGTGCAGCCGAGCCACATGAACTACCTGCCTACATGGCTACCGCCGACCATTTCCGGTCGCGTGTTTTGTTATATAACAGCTGTGTGAGAGCTCCATTACGTATAGTCGTCAGCACTTACACTTGGAGAGCGTGGTGCGGTGCTGCGGGTGCAGCGGGTGGCGCTGCACGAGCGAGTGCAGCAGCACCTGCGCGGACATGTAGCGCCGCTCGCACTCCTTCATGTCGCCGAACAGCTCCTCGATGGCCGCCATCTGGCACTGGGGGCGGGCACGACCGGGTTATTTATTTATTTATTGAATTTAAATGTATTGAACCACAATAACGCAAGTACACACACAAAAGGCGAGCTTAATGCATAATGCATTCTCTACCAGCTAACCATTGGGCTAACCAGACATTCCCCGAGAGGCAGTTTTCATTTTCAGATAACTTCTACACAAAGGTAGAGGTTGTCATCGGTTACATTGG
>DWLO01004159.1:0-10239 GCA_018245335.1 Dalla quadristriga | reverse complement strand
TAAGTCCTATTAGTCAGTGTTAGTAATAGTCCTGTTCGAAGCTGGTCACAGATGCGTTGCTACCCTTGAGGACTAAGATGGTCGCCTCTTGTACGAGTGTAGCCAGATATTTATTTATCCGAGATATTTATTGCGTTAATTTATTAGGAATAGATCTCATATTATTAATGAATATATATTACAAACGGTACCAAACACACAAGGACTTCCTCTTTGCACTCGTACTGATAAACACTACGGAAGTGTAGTTCCGACCGAAATTGTTTAATCCCAACCCATTCAATCTCAAAAGGCAGACATCACAACATTCCTTGGTTAATTACACATTTAGATGCTAATATACTTTTAGATGTCAACGTTCATGCAATATGAAACGAGATTACGGCGATATTTCGTAGCAACCGTGATTAGTATATGTTATTTACAAAATAAATACCATCCGGCGCAAAGTATTCCATTTTATAAACGGTTCTTTTAAACTTGGCTCATGATCTACATAAACACACCTATGAGGACATAAAAATTTATTCCATTCCCAACACGCACCAGACTTGAAAAGTCAGTCATAAATCCTTTACACTACCACAATCGATTTAATAACAATTTTTTTTTGCTACTTTCATGTATTTTCACGACACCTCTGTCTTTGTCTACTCAATCCCCCACCATCCCTCTCCCATCCCTTGAAAGTCGAACAAATCTGTACAATTTTATAAGAATAAAATACCATATGCTAGCCAACATTCATTGAGCATTTGCTTTCATATCAAAAGGAGGACTGGTTGCTAAACATTACATAATAGTCATTTGTTCAGTTATAATTTTGTGCGATTAGAACCTATAATAACCTAAAAAATATCAATAAAAGATTGGCAAAAAAAAACCATGGCACAATAATGTGATCTCGAAATAAATGCTTTTTCGCCAAGTACCTCACCCGGAGACCCTGTTGCGATTAGTCAATACGTGTTGCCAACGTAAAAATAAAATAGTTAACGTAACACCTCAATGACGTGGGAAGATGTAATCTGTCGATTAATAAAATATCTATAAATATTACAATCTTAGTTAAGTGATCGATAAAAATATAATATAGGTAAACTGTTATTCGCTTAACATTGTCATCCACACTGTCCAACGCTGGCTCAACACTGACTTTAACCGGAACGAGCCGTAACTCGCAGTTCCATCTGTGCCTTACAATGCCCCGGTCCAAACTCGATGAGAGCCAGGTCAGCAGACGGGCTGCGCAAAATCTTACACAGGAAAAATGTTTTACTTAACACTGTCACTGTCCAACGGTTCAACACTGAATTCGTCCAGGACGCCCGGACAAAACTCGCATTTTAAACTGTGCCGTACGCGAGGCCCCGCTCGTAACTAACAATTTAAGCTGCCATTCGCGAAGCCCCCTGTCAAAACTAACAATTTAATTTGCCATACGCGCGGCCCCCGGTCAGAGCTCGATGAGGGGCAGGTCCTCGCGCGTGTGTCAGCAGATCGGCTGCGCCAGGTCGTGGATGAGCAGGGGCGTGGTGTCGGCGGTGGGGGGCGCGCGCGCGGCGGCCGGGCGCTGCGCCGCGACGCGCTCCAACACGCACGAGGCGGACAGGCGCGCCTCGGCGTCGTGGTCCCAGCACTCCTCCATCGTGTCGCACATGACTGACAGACCCTGGGTTCAATACAAGCGAGTTCATTTGTGATTTTGTACTGCATCTAGCGTTTTTACCGGGACAAAAAGTAGACTGTGCCACTCTTCGCCTATAATATTCGTATCAAAAAATCACGTGGATCCCTTGCTGCATAAAAGAAAAAAATAACAAACACGTAATTTGTAACAATCTTACTTATGCGAAAATTAGTTTCCTTTGGTTGATACGCCTTCACAGCTAAACCGTACAAAGTTTCAGACATGGTCATAGGATACTTTTGATCCCATATGATACTTTTGATCCCATAGGATAATTTTGATCCCGAATAAATAAATATACATATCCGGTGGGAATTTTAACGCGCACGAAGTCGCGGGCTACAGCTATTAATATTATAAATTTGAAAGTAGGATGTTAAAACACATTGAAGTTACTTAGTCATTACTTATCACCGACCTAATGTAATTCGTTTAGCACTGTAGTTTATCACCGTAGTAACGGAAGTTACAACCCTGCAGCCCACCCACCATATTATTACGGTAGCGCTATTCTCGGCAGAGTACAGAAGTGTTAACTTCAAGTCAATAAATAAACAGAAAAATTTTAGAAAGATTTGGCAAACCTTTAATTGATCCGTTTAAAATTTTGTAAACGGACTCTGGTATGAATCGCGCCAGCGCAAAACTATGCAAATCCAAAGTTTCTAGATGTCAATAAAATGTTTGGCAAAACTTATACAGAACAAAATTGCAGTACTGACCGAGAGGTCCCACCACTGGGGCGGCACGCGCGGGCTCAGCTTGCGCTGCAGTACCGCGGCCTGCATCTCCTCCAGGATTGGGTGCGGTGACATCTCCTCCAGCGACAGCCGGTGCGAGGCCTTAGTCTCCGCCCCGCCTAAGTCACATCTGGATACCCACTGTTAAACAAAAAGGTGGTACTGACCGGGTGGTCCCGCCACTGCGGCGGCACGTGAGGTCGCAGCTTGCGCTGCACCACCGCCTCCTGCATCTCCTCCAGGCTGGGGTGCGAGCCCACCTCCTCCTCCAGCGGCAGCCGGTACGAGGCGCTGGGCTCCGCGCCGCCCTCGTCACACCTACACCACAGTTAAACAAACGGTGAGCAGGAATGGTGATGTTCCAGGAAACTCTCTGAGGTATACCTATTGATTCACTATCTTATCACTTATCTTATTGGACGAAATATACGTTTTATTCTATTCTATTGTAATTCCCGTGATGATTTTATGCCAACCCAGGAACGGCTTGGAGTTTCTGTAATGTTCCACATTACCCCAACGAGAATAAAAGTTCGAAATTCGTCAGTTCATGTTTTCAGCAAGTTAGCCAAATTTCAAATCAATATCAAAGGTCATCAGCCACATATAGATAAAACTGCCCCAATTTCTACAAATAAAACCAGGTGGAAAATTGTAAACAGTCCTCTGTCTCGCTATTTTTAACCCTCGACACCGAAGTCATGCCTGAGCCGAAGGCAGGTTTTGTGTGATGGATTGTAGGTATTGCAAAGAAATGGTGATAGTCGAATCATTAAGATGTATCATCGATCCCCACTTGAAAATGAAGCGGGCGGATCATGGGCCAATCACGGAGGAGTTTTATCTCCGTAGGATCCGGAGTAGGATCTCCGTAGAGTTTTAAAATGACAGTGATGCAACTATTTCATGTACGTAAATGGCTATAGTGAGCGCGCGCCTAAAAATAATCAACGTATGCGCCAAACATCATTTGAATTTTTATTCACAAACCTATTCGACGGAATAAATAAATGATTTTGTACATTTCAGAAATGATTGTTTACTATTTTTTTTTAAATAATTCTATGAACTTATTCGTGAAAATATAGTAGTGGCACAGAAAATGGAAAATAATAAGTGTCTATTTCATAAAAAACTTCTCGAGAAAATTTCAAGAAGTGGTGTTTTCATTTTTGTGATACTTAGATCACATAGTCAAGAAACATATGTTCAAAAATTAGGTTCATAACCCTATATTGGTCTAATTTATACCATCAGCCCTGATCCTACAGTCCTTTTCTAGTCTCACCTAGCCTTGTTCTAAAGATGTGGGACCTATCCCAGTCTTCATCTGCTAAAAAATTAGGACGCGGTCTTTACGACCCTAGTCCTAAAGTAACTGCAGTCAGCTTGTGAATGAATCGCCAGTGGATGTGATTGCACACCATTCGTACTCAACATCTGCTCAGAGTAGCGCAGACGAGCGGTTCTCATTTGAGCTTCTCCCGCCCCGATAAAGACAAAGGAAGTCGTGGGTCTGAATACCAGAAATTTAGCAATTTTAAATGTTGAATAGAATTTACATAACACTGCTGTTAAAAATTAAAAACAGTATTCTGTAAGACCAACTTAGGTCAGCCACATCAATTCGGAACTTCAATTCGAAAATATTCCCAATCCGCCTTCGCCGGAATTCTCACAATCATAATCATTTATTTTGCTTTAAATGTGGTAAAGTTTAAGTTGGTAGGTTGCATGAATAACTCTCTCACATTTAGCTACACTTAAGCACAAAATGTTACATGAGTTACTTACTACTAATTCCTTAATTAAGGCAGTGAATTTAACATACCTAGCTAGCTAGCCTACCGAGGTTTTGCGTCAATTACATTAGACAAATTAAAAAACATTTAAATTAAGTTTAATTCCCGAATTTTTAGTACCTACTATCTAATTCTGTCTGTTTGATACTGGGTGCTATTCAAACCAACCTGTCCAAACTATTTAAAGGGATATTTAAGGGACTATTTTGTCCCATGATCGGTCCCTTCACTCCTCTCATAAGTTGCCACTAAGTACTCCTGTCCACTCTTCTTCTTTTTTAAATCCTGTCACTGCTGTACAGCTGTACACTGCTGCTGTCGCGAGACCTGGAAGCGGATTATCGCAATCGCAATAACAATTCGCCAGGTACCGTTGGAGAAGCCGATCGACGTCTTTAAATTTTCACGAAAAATCACATCTCGTCCTCAGTTACACAACTAGTTGGTTGTACGTACTGAACAATCTTAAGGTACAAATTGTTACAAATTAACCTACAAATTGCCGTCCGTTTGTAAGAGCCCTTATACCAATAACCGACTGACTTTGCATAACGGATCGCAATTGCGTCGATGCTGAGTGTCCCTGTAACATCCGCCAAGGAATGCTTGAAGGTTTGTACGCATGATCTAATCATACAATCAAGCAATTTAATTTAATGATATGAACCTATATTAGTTGATTAAATTGTTGTTGTTGACATTTTAGTATGTATTCGATGGTAGTGTAAATTTCGTTTCCAAAACCTAGAGTATTACGAATTCAGAAGGCGTCCTTTATGTATATAAAAAATGTATGATTCCAGAGAGGAAATTGATCCGGTTTCTAAAGCAGACCATGTGCAAACGTTCATGTTACCTACAATCAACAGTTTTAGATCTGAATTATAGTTACTTTCAATTATAATTTTGATAACTAGCATTTTACAACGATATAGAGCAATATATTTTGTTTCTAAAATGAAAAGGTAAGAAGTACGTATAGTAAGTAAGTATATTAGATAATGATGAGACAAATAGATATCATGCTTAGTTTTGAGCATAAACCAGAAACATTTTAGTTATTTGTTGAATACGTTTTTTTGGAAAATACCTACTGCTTGCGTCCCCTTAAGAGGGCTGTCACGTTTTGCATCTTTCTCTCTCGCTCATTCTAATATTTTCAATTATAGTAAGAGAGCGATGCGAAACGTGATAGTAATCTTAATAAATATCAAACTTACCGCGAGGCGATCTCCCACAGGACCAGAGCGCACGCGTACATGTCTATTCTCAAGAACGCGTCCTTCGTAAAGTTGATCGCGCCGTCCAGCACTTCCGGGGCCATGTAGCGTCTAGTTCCGACTTGTCCGTGCGCGTCCCCGCAGCCGCGGCCCGCCACGAAGATGAGTGCCAGGCCGAAGTCCGCGATACAAGCGCTCAGGTCCGCTTTGAGCAAGACGTTCTTGGACTTGAAGTCCCGGTGGGCCACTGCGGGCTTCCCCCCTCCCTCCTCGTGCAGGTGGGCCAAGCCCCGGGCGACGCAAGCCGCCACGCGCCAAGCCTCCGCCCAGGTCAGCGTGTGCGCCTTCAGGTAGTCGCAAAGGGAACCCTGCACACACAATTGACATTTTAAGTGGTAGGTGGTAGAGCCTGTATACGGTTCGCCCGAGGCGGTACCACCGCCACACCCATTTCTACCGTGAAATAATTGTTGTTCACCAATTGTGTTTCGGTCGGTGTGGATGCTGGCTACACTCATACAAGAGACGACCACTTTAGTCCTCAAGGGTAGCAACGATTCTGTGACCAGCTTCGAACAGGATTATTACTAACCGCTACTAACCGGACTATTACTTACACCGACTAACAGGACTTACAGTCACTAACAGTCCTTTCTCCCATAGCCATACTAACGAATACTGACCAACGCACATTCCTATTAACAAGTTATACTAACTGAACTAACATCCCCAGTTTTTTTCCGTTTTGTGTCGTGCTCTCTCGGACTTTTATCGGAACAGCCGTAAGGGCGATGTGCAATTTTCTCGTACCTCCCAGTCGTTCTTACTAATTTTAATTAATAAATAAATTTAATAAATTTAAATTTTAGCGAATCCAGCTGTCGTAGATTTTGACACCATGCGCTATTCATTGAAAGTATTAAAGATAAAAAGCTTTATTTTTCACATCCCTACAACTAACAAAACATTGCAATACATCTTTTTTTTTCTAATAGCTCACGGATAACAACACTAAGTCTTGTTTTATTTCTCAAAATGTATCAATGCATATTACGATATCAGTAAAAAGGCAGTCAGTTCAAACGAATCAGTCTAAAATTTACGCCTAAAAAATCCAAAATACTATATAAGTATCGTAAGCTGCATTATCTTATTTCCATATTCAATGTTAATATTCTATTAAATTATCTACTAGCGAACCCAGCAGGCGTTGTCCTGCCCCTAAAATTAAAAAGTCCTGAAATCTAATCGCAAAACCGGGTCCAATAGTGAATCTCAACCAACCAACGACCAAGACAGACACAAAAAAAATCAACAAAATCGTTCCAACCGTTTAGTTTGAGTTCAGTGACACACACACGTACAGAAGAATTCTATATTCATTATATTTATATACTGTGAAGTGATTTTAGAGCAGTCGCCAGTGAATTGGATGGCGGTAGCAATTTTTATTTGAAAGCAATTCTCTTGCCCACGGCGGTGCTTCCCAGTCTACTATTGTACAGGCAGTCGATAAAAATATTGTTTTCATATTTTCCATATAATAACTTCGGCGTAGCTTTGAGTTTGAAAATGCATCATGACTATTTGAACGGTTTGAAAATATGCACCTCCAAGCTAATTGGAGTCAATTAAAATCAACTACTGGTGATCCAAGAGCTGGCAGTTTCCTTGCTCAGCGTATTAGTTCAGCTATTCAGCGAGGAAATGCTGCCGGTATCTTGGGGACCACACCAAAGTGGCCAAACTTTTTACATTTATTTTAATTACTTATATTAGTGGTATGTAGTTTTTTTTTAGATTTAATTTAGTTATGAGTAGATTAATTTTGTAATCCTATTGTATAGCCTAATTGGAGTTAGACGAGATACATCGAAAGTGAACTGCTTTGATAGTGTACGAATAAGGTAACTTACAATTTCATTCAAATTACTGTTCTGTAATTGCTTTTAAGCTTTTATACTTACTTTTTATTATTACTAACTTTACGCACTGTATAAAGAAACAAATAAATAAACGCTTACATAGAGTACTTGTAGTTGCCCAAATAAAAAAAAAATAAGTAAAAGAAAATGTCAGATATGTCAGAGCCATACCATTATTCCATTGCCATTCAAGACGTACAGAGTACAAACTCTCTATGAACGTCCATTCTCTTCTCTCCATTCTCTCATATCTATTCTCGTGGGATTGACACCTGATGCACGTTAAAGAAATAAGGGGAATGAAGATAATTATACATATTATAATGTACGCGAGCTCGTCGCGTCGGTGAGACGTCACGGGAACATATTCACGCTGTATGTACCTACTACGGGGTGAATCTATGAAGCATGGCTTCTGTTCTACCTCGGAGAAAGTTATTCTTCCGTGCCATTGAACAAGAATTGATAGTTTAACAGTTCTCGTATGACGTGCCAAGTAAAGTGGAGGCTGTGGGTGGATGCATTGGGTGACACCCGTTCGTCCGTTCCGTAAATACTGATACCTTACGCCTCAGTCGAATCCAAATAAAATTTAAGCTAAAACACAGGAAGATAATTGGATCAAACATCTGTAATCGAATAAGAACCACTCAGCTAATTGGTTTTGTGCCAATTAACATTTTGTGTATTAATTTCGTGGATTGAGTTCTGTTTTGCCATTTCTCTTATGAAACAAGTTTAGATCAAATGGATTAAATTTCAAGCTCATAATTATGCTACGCGACATTGTTCGCGGCTACGCCTGCGTATTATTTTTCCATTCAAACTCTCATCACCACTTCTTCCCCTATTATTTTCAAATTCAATTAAAGCAATGCGATGAAACTTGGCAAAGAGATCTTTAAGGTCTAACTAAAAGTTTTCTTATAGAATCAAACAAGTGTAAAATTAATATTGGATAATAAAACTAAACTACTCTTAACTAAATGAAATCTAAAATATAATAATAATTTACAACTAACTACCAAAAATAAAAATAAATTTAAGATATTTTGCCCCTGTGGTGTGGCCCAAGATGCCGGCAGCATTTCCTCGCTGTATAGCTAAGCTCATACGCTGAGCACGGAAACTACCAGCTGTGGGATCACACCTAGTTGATTTTAATTATTTAGATATAGTCCGAAATAAGGTATGTGCTTCGGGTCCCCACGGGCCAAGACCCTCAACTCCAAATGGAACGAACATGTAGTTAGAGGCCAAGACACTTTTACTTTTGATTTTGATCTAACTAGCGTTAGATTTATGTTTCTGCCTATCGTCATACTTAAACTTCTAACCCAATGAAATATTCACAGACAGAAATAACTGATTTACTAACAGCCCCTCGCACAGTCCTATTCGAGATTAGTGGTTGGTCTGCATGCCCGTTTGCTATGCTCATAACATAAACAAATATGATTAGCCCCTGACTAAATAATCAAAAGCGTAAAAATACATGTTATTTTTATACTAACTCTGAGTACCTATAGGATAAATACTTATGTAGCTTTTAGACCGGATCGGATCGGAATTCGATACCTTACAGTTGAGACAGATATATAACATCGTTCTGATACAGATACAAACTGGTACAAACTGGTACAAACTGGTACAAACCTAACACTTTTAACTGGACTGTCTCGAAGAGTCATATTCCTACATTTAAAGCCGAGGTTCGTTACAGGACCAAAAGGCGGCGCCACTTAAAACACTCGGCTATTCTGATAATTAGTAGGTGTATCGATTTCACTTTATTTTTTTATGTAAGAAGGCTGTTTCAAAAACATTGTTTGATCTGTATTGAAAGCAAAGGATCACATAATTCAGCGCTATTAGTATCAGCATCGGTGGTTCAATGGTAGAACGCTCGCCTTCAGGCTTGCGATCCGGGTTCGAATCCCGGCCGATGCATTCTAACCTCTGAGCAAGTTTTTTGTGGATCGTTACATATTTTTAAAGTTTTATTTTTATGTACTTACAGAATGTATGTTATATTTTAAAAATAAACATTTAAAAAAAACAATCTTGTGAAAATCAGCTTTACAGTGCTTTAGAGTAACGAATTTTACCTGAGCCCAATTAAAGTAAGTATTTAAACCTTAATACTAAACTAATTATACTTAACTTATATATTTTTTTATTGTTACTTGTTATTATTATTTATTGAATTAATCAAAACGGATACACTTAATAAAAAATACAATAAAATTACGGACATTTAAGACAGGTTAATTTTTCATATTATACTTAATTTTTAATTGAAAAAAATAGCAATAATTGTTTTCACCTTTTTTCTCTGGCAAAACCTGTGTTAAAGAAAATTAAATAATTGTAACCAATGATATCGAAGCATATTTTTCCAAAGTAAACCTAGACGTATAATAATATGCTAGCGATGGAGATGCGAAATCTAACAGCCCTCTTAAGAAAAAAGCCTCAACTCGTGTTCATAATTATTAAGCAGAGCAAGAACACTTTCCTTGTTCAGAACATGATGCATTGCGCTGGCAATACTACACAACGCCTTTAAAACTCACATGACAGTGATATATTGCGATTTTATTGCTTTAGCAGTTTGAAAAATTGCTGCTTATGCATCGTGATAACAAAGGCGCGTTGACCTTCGTATTTCTCTTAATAGACCATAAAACCGCAGCTGTTGGGGAGTAGCGAACCCGGGCCCGAGTTCCCTTGAGACTCAATCAGGCCCCTAATCCCTTCCCTTTACTGGCTGGTCGCAGTGGACCCCAGCAGGCTGATTGTGTAACTTGAAAGGGATAGGGATTGCTTTCCCCATCCCTTTCAGATTCGCATTGATGTGAT
>DWLO01004158.1:0-10239 GCA_018245335.1 Dalla quadristriga | reverse complement strand
ACTATTTTTTACGTTATTATAAGTAACGATAGTACCGAAGAATTAAACACCACTGGTGTTTAATCGTCTATCCTATAGACGTCACAAAGGTAGGAAGGCTCACAATATTAATGTCAGAATTGTATGAAATTTGTACTAAACTTTAATAAGAGTGACTGCATTTATTATTTATCTTACGATATGACCAAGCTTGTTATAAAAACAGCTAATAAAAGACCGTAATATTATAATTTGCATTCCAATTTGATCCATTTATTGGGCGTTTCCTAATGCTACCACTGCGCCCTACCCCTAGGTAGGGACGAAGACATTATCAGTAAGTATGATAGCATCAAGAAATGCCCAATATTTTCGGTTTAAAATTTATATGAGTTTAACTTAACGCTATTCAATTGCAGATTTCCAGATTCCTTATTTAGTTTATTGACAACTATGATTATTAGTTTACTATGTTTAGTTTGGCAACTATGATTAGTTTATGAACAAAAAGACTTATAGCTATTTCGAGCATAAGCCAGCGATCGTTTCGTCACAAAAATCTTGTTTCATAGTAGTGCTAGAACTTTTGATCATTTTAATTGTTTGCTAACAGCATGTTCTATGTACCTACATCTTAATTATCTCATAACATTTACATTTATAAGGAAATAAAAACGAGGCTTTTCTCTTATTTTTATGGAGTTACAATATGACCTGAAATTGATGGGATCAAAATTTAAAATATTCGGTTTTATCATTGCCTAAAACGTTATTTTGGCCTACAAATATAAAATAAGAAATACGACTTTCAAAACTCTGATTTATTTACAGATAGGTATTTTATTATTTTAGGCCTATATCTAAGTATGTAGCTTAGTATATTTGGAATAAAGATAGCTTAAAAATTGCCTTCACGTTTCTACTTTGTATGTAATTTACTTGTGATAAGTCAGCAATGTATTTTGGTTAAGTACAGTTTTCAATAATTTCTGATAGATCAAGGTAATCGAAAGTGGAACATGATATCAGGGTTTAAGAATTATTCGTTCAATTTCTTTTAATTTTGTGATGTACGTTTGCTTAGCACTGTTTTGACAAGCACTTGTATAATATCTATTCCATGTGTTGAAGTTAAGTTTACCTACAGTAAAGTAGGTACTGTTAGTCTGATTTACATTTGTTTTTGTTACCTGTTTATTTGTATTGTATAATTTTGATAATAATTAGTTTGTGACATTAATTAATTTAAGGACAACACAATAGTATAGTCTATAAGCGTTAGTGAAGTCAGAAAGTAGTTTTTTCGAATGAATCTGTATGTGAATGACGAATTAGCAATTCAATTATTTTATACCACAATACCTTATATTTTGTATTGATAAATATTTCGAAAATTGGGGCACTGCCAAACCGATTTTAAAAGCAAATGATTTGTACAAAAAGGTTACCTGAACTTTTGTGTGTACATACATTTAACTAGCATTTTAGAGAGGAGTATAAATAGGTGCTAGACACTTTCGCCTTAATCACTTTAGTTATTAATAAGGCGCGGAATTCTGAACGTTGCAGGGAGGGCTTTGGCCTTGCTGTGTGTCAAATTGTGTCTGCTTACAGCAATAACTCAATGTTTACTTGTCACATTATTGTAAGAATGCCACTAAACATGAAAGTATTCGGAAAATAATAAATATATTTTAGAATTTTCTAGAAAGGTTAGCCATTTATAGAGGAATTAAATTTACATTCCATTTATCACATCGATTACTGTAAGTTCGAAGGAAAGTATTATTGCATTAGCGTTAAATAATTTAGTTACGTGGCTAAGTCGACGTTGATATTTATTGTGTATTTTTATATCATGCTTGTGTAGCACAAATTTCAATAAATGTTTGATCAATCAAGTCTTCATTAATTTGTTTCGAAATCCCAGCTCATGTTGCACCTACATTACAAGGCAACTAGAACTCTAAGCATACGAAACAGTGGATACTACGGGAATATTGTCTCCTGAAGTTACAGTGGGTTCAAGGGTGATTTAAATCATAAATATATCCAATTTACCACAAGACTGGCAATGGCCGCATCCAACGCTTCTGCCGGAAACAAAGTTTGCTAGTCGGTCTTTGGGTATACGGTTCACCCGGGGCGGTCCAAGCTGATAAAAACGACTGCAACCGAATCTCGTCCGTGTGAACTGTTTTTTTTTTAATTCCTGCTGTTACATAAGTATGGACGCATTAAATGCAAAAATGTTTAATAATTATTTTTCTAAACACAGTTCTGGTGTTAAATAGACAAAGCTTATTTTCTTTTCATCACTCATTAATAAGACAAACCAACATTTTCTTTTCTTAAATAACTATACTTCTGTCGGTAAAGAACATGATAGAATCCAAGGGGCTATTAATGTTTTTATTTGATTAAAATAAATCAAAATCTACGAGTATTTTTTATAGAAAATCAATATTTAATTATTTGTATACATATGCCAAACATTGAACTTCCTTTATTTTTGCATTCATTTTACACGTACATCATTGCTTATACATGTTTTTATATAAAGATGATACACAACAAAAGTAGGTACCTAATAAAAAAAAACATTTTTAGGTAGATACAACTTATAGTAGGTACAAACACACACATATTAGCATACTTACTGTTAATAATAATATTATGGTATCCAATGTTGCTTAATTATGTATTTATTAAGCATTAGAAATTAACAAAATAGTGATCAGTCACAAATACTAATGTCACCATACCCAATGCTGATTGTAAATGATTACAGTAATTCATTAACTATTTAAAAGAGTCTGCTTAGAAAGAAAAAATATGAGGTCAGTTTTGTTTAAAAACAAGTCATTGAAATATCAATTAAGTACCTAAAATTTACGGACACGAAAAGTACATGATATAAAAATAAATTGTCATTACTTAAACAATATTTATAAATAGGTAGGTCTTAAAAGGCATGTACTAAAGTTTATCTTAAAAATAAATACCTTCTATACAAAAGATACAAAAAATGGACGGATTCAAAAGGTACATGGTTTAAATATGGATGGATATCTTAGAGCAAGTTTTTGTTATATAGTAAGATCTAAAAATGTATGCATTTTAGAATAAATAAAATTGTCACTAACAAAGCAGATATTTTCAAATTTGCAGCTCCATTACATCCATCAGTACTGCAGGTGTATATACAAGTCCGGTATTCTAATTTGTCTCCTGGCTGCTGCACATAATTGCAGTAGTTTCCCAGGTCCAATGATGAGCAAAACCTCTTTGTACTAATTCCACCTGCAATCATTTTTAATTAGGTTAATTAGTACACAGTGTAACAAAATCAATCTCATTGCAAATCTTTATCATTCTTCATGACAGGATTGGTCACACAGGTACTGCATATTTTTGTACACATTAATCTTAAAGCATTTCAGTGTTATGTGCTGTAAAACTTTCACAAAGATCAGTGCAAATGTAAAAGCTTGAGTAGATAGGAATGTAATATTGCTTGATAAATTTGAATTCATTATTTTCTTGACTAGTTTAAGTTCAACTGCAGATAAATCTGCCAAAGGTTTGTATTTGGATAAGAATATATTCAAGAGGAATACGATGGTTAAATGACTGTTCATAGTGAAACTAGGCTGCTCAAAAACAACTAAACTTACTGAAAAAATTCAACTGATGTGGTATTAGCTATCAAGGATTCTCTCTCTCTCTCTCTCTCGACTACTACAATTGCAAAGAAGAAACCCGTGCCAGTTGCAACTACTTCAGTAAAAATATGTGATGTGTGCAATGTGGATTGTATAAATACATATTACATAGAACACCAGATCTATTTGGGATTAGTAAAGACCTATTTGTTTAATGCAGAACTGAGCACCATATACATGACTGCAGGGTAAAGCAAGTAACGCCCCACCATCTAAGGTCATTAAGCCATCACCACATTCCATTGTCGAGGAAGAGTTGCATTGATAACAGTCTATTGCTTCACCTGTATGAATGAAGGAATGTGGTTAGTTACGCTTTATTTAGTTAAAATGAATGTTGTAATATTAATTATGATCTTATATTTATATTAATAGAATTGGCTAAAAGTGGAAGTATGTTTCAACTTTTAAAGTTAGCTTCTCCACCGCACCAATTTCTGGTATTACACCTTTAATGTTAAGATTTAAAGGTGAGAAGATAAGTAGAAATGATTCAGTAGAGTAAGAAGATAGGAAGATAAACCATAGTTTCAGTAAGAAGACAGTTTGTTAATACCGTACCAAAGTTATATTTTGCCAGATTAGTTATTGAATAGGGCAAATTGGCTATTCGCGAAATAAATATGACTTTAAAACGTCACTTGCCATTTTTGATTGCCACTGAGGATCATCATTGTTTTACCATTAATCAACTATAATGCAGGTTTATTGAGGTATAATTTATGTGGACCTCTAGGTTACAAATTACAATATCCCAAACCATTTATTAGTGACACCAGAAAAATAGCCAATCTCTTATATCTTAAAAAGTTTTTAAAGATTATAATATTAATTCGCAACCACTGCCACCAAAGTTTCACTCTCTCACCTTCATACCTCCCTACATGTTTGATACAGTACTGAGCGTTGTGAATAGTAGAGCAGCCGGCAGGCGCTAAATCTGTATCGCTTTCTAAAAACTCATTGCACTCAAACGGATTGTTTGAGTCCGTTCCCGAACATTGATAGCAATCTATTGAATTAACTAAAACCAAAAATTATAACAAAGCAATCATTAAGTTACTAGGGCGTTGTTTCTGTAAATCAATGAAATATTTGATACTGACCTGATTTGAAACGTATTCCTGTTAATAATAAACTTAGAATTACATGTTTTGTAAGCTTTTCCATTATAAGGACTTCTTTTAGTTATAAATTTGTTAAAGAGTATGATTAATTCATATAAGTACTACAAAAGATTCAAAACAGTCAACCACCAGTCAACTAATTGAATGAATTTAGTCAATTCAATTGAACTGTCAATGTGTCAATGTCAAACAAATTCACGCAAGGGTTGTTTATGGTTCTTCGTTTGCGCGTCTCGCTACCCATTCCACGCAGAGAACTTTTGAACCCATAGTCCCTACTACCCAACACCATCTGTCCTTTCTAAAGAAAATCTTTATGTATTTTTATGTACCTAAATGATTGCTATATAACAGTGGTTTTATGTAAGACTTGAAGACGTAATCCAAAGTTCCGAGATTCAAACCCAGAATGCACCTTCCTTTCTCTAAACTCGCCTCTAAGAGTTTAGAGCTAAGAGATAGAGAGAGTGGAGTGGGATACGCTCTACACTTGCTGTAACGGTTAACTTTAGAATTATTTATCCTATACTATACGGCCTTCGCTACCTAAACCGGAGGTTGGTAGTATGAATTGTCGTTGTAATTTTTTGTTCTATGTAGGTAATATGTAATATTCTACTATTGCTCTAGTGTACAATTATTTATTAATATTATGATTTATTTATTATTAATTAGTTTACACCTTAGAGTAGTTATAAAAAGCTCATGCGCTTATCGACCGAACTAGTCTGAAATCCGGCACAGGGCCGCACTGAAAATCAACGTTATGATTTTACAGAAATCAAGGCAAGCGCTCAGGGCGGTCCTATTTTGCTTTGGGCGGTTGATTGTATGTTTATCATGTTTGTGTGTAAAGTTTTACTCTAAGCTAAATAAATATAATTCTATTGCTTTATTCAATTGCCTCTAAGCTATCCTCTGCGATGGATTCGAGATTAGCGATCCGTAGATGCTATAACATTTAATACATCCGATTTTAAGTAGGTAAATAGAATAGGAATTAAAATTCCGAAATAAAACCATCAGCAATAACTGTCGCAAATATTTATTCAATCGTTTCAAAATAATTTTACATTATTATTTATACAAAAATAATTATAACATAATGCGGCACTTAATATTAAGTAGATGCTACGGGTTCATATTTGTAACCACGACGGACATTTAATTAACGTATAAGTAAAAGGTAATGTCATAACATAAATATTGCAGTACTCACAAGGATTCTTATTCATTTAATAATTTCTAGGTAGGTACAATACAAAACTCCTAATGATTCGTTTAGGAAGTATGAGCTTAACCAAAATCACAATTATGCATGAGCGAATTAAGCTCATGTAAACTTAAATTTGTACATTATAATCCTAATTTAAATGCGTTACCTTGTCTAATTACCCCTAAACGCTTAACAAGTACAGGCAGTTACACAAAAAACTACATTATTGTCGTACAATTAAGTCTTAGTGCAATAATTATTAGACTAATAAGTAAAATTTCATCACACAACTGGAATGCAATAGAACAGAAACATTTAAGAAGTACTTACATTGTATAAATGTATTCATAAACAGGAAATATTAAAATATAGGGCATTCTACCAGAGGGTACCCAATATGGAAATATATATATTTTTTACCAAAATTGTAATTTTATTCTACATGATAATATACAATTTATCTTGGCACGACAAGTAGTTTAATACTAACAAAAGCTTAAACAAAAACATGTCATATCATGCAAGTATTCCAAAATAAGTACAGAAGTAATATATATAAGTAGAGTACAAATTTGAAGTAGAATACAGTATAAATTTTAGTAAAATATACTATTTATGTTGTTTCAGAATCACGGAAAAGCTATTTCGAACACAAGCGGCTCTATAGCATCTGACATTAGTTATAGGGCAATGTAATAATTGCTAAGTAAAGCTGTATCCCCTTCCAATCAATCCCTAACAGTTAATAGTGAAGAGAC
Source organism: Dalla quadristriga (assembly GCA_018245335.1). Classification (NCBI taxonomy): domain Eukaryota; kingdom Metazoa; phylum Arthropoda; class Insecta; order Lepidoptera; family Hesperiidae; genus Dalla; species Dalla quadristriga. The sequence goes on along the minus strand of DWLO01004158.1, from coordinate 3,434 downwards.
TGATGCTTCTTTCGAAGTACTTAAGTATAACATGCTGCTTGTTAGTTTCTTCTTATGAGTGACGTAACTCCAAATAAGAAAAAAAAAAGTTTCTTCCCAGAAGGTTTTAATACGTACGGGTCAAAGATTTAAAAAGCAGTATAATTTCCGATCTAAAATGTACAGTGACGATGTACAAATGGGATATTCATCGTCACAACCAATCGCTTGCCAACAACTGAGCACTCCCCTCAGAATGAGAAGGATTTAAGAGATAGTACACCACGCTGGCCAAGTGCGGATTGGCAGACTTCACATGCCTCTCAGAACAGTATGGAGAGCTCACATTCATGCAGGTTTCCACACGATATTTTCCTTCAGGCAAGTGATATTTAATTGCTTGAAACGCACATAACTGAGAAAAGTCATTGGCCTAAGATATTAAGTAAGATCAATTGTTCAGCTGCGGTCTGAGGGGCAGAGACCCTTCCACCCAGAAGTTTGGCCTCTGCATCATGGTCTGCCACAACGCGACTTCCTTCCCCATGCTGTCCATCCAGTTCACGCTTGCTCCCATGTATGTACCTGAAAATAAGGCCAAATATGAAACTCCGGAATTTTAAAATCACCTATGTCAACTTCTGTTGATTTTCACTTTTACTTTTTTCTATGGAATTCTACCAAGTATCCAATATTTGAATATAAAAGGTTGAGCGGACGACGCAATCTTATCTCCGTCTACTGCTAATCCTACGAAACCTAATTCATCTAGCTACACTAAACCTGAACCCGGACTAATTATTGAAGTCAGACTGACTACGCCCACAGGCTAAACTCAAGGTTGTTATACCTCCTACTGGGGAGGAGGCCTACCTCCTTAGTTATACCTCCTACTGGGGGTGTACCAACCGGCGCACCACAATTGTCTTCAGTTTAGCATAAATCAAACGTATCTGTACCAACTAAACCAACAACAAACCTAAACCAGTTCATAAAAGTTCCAACTACGACTACAATGAAGTTGGGGCAGAGGTGGTTCCGGTCCAAGTGGTTGAACTTGAGGAGGAAGGTTTGCTTACATGCCGGGTTGAGCCAGCACCGTTCTACGATAGACTTCCGTTTAACCTAGCTTTTTAAAAAATCAATTATAGCCCAACGAACTAGCAAGCCACCTGATATTAGGCGGTCTCCGTTGGCTATGGACACTGGCAACACCAGAGGAGTCTCCTATAAGTCCTCGGACCGTGCACTGAAAAATCCTCAGATGGAAGCACAATTTACACGAGCACGGCAAATAAATTGCGCGAACCGTTTCGTGAACCGCCACCTAGCTAATGCAAACTAGTTCATACCAGTTCCGAGGGACAGTCTGACGGCGCCCATGAAGTCGTTGGAGGCCAGGCGGTCCCGGTCCCACAGGCTGAGCTCGAGCGCGCGCGTGGCCAGCTCCTGCATGGAGAGGCCGCGGTACGTGAAGGTGTGCTCCCAGCGCGGGTTGAGCGACCGCCGCACCACGCTCGTCTTCTGCTTGGCCAGGCGGCCGCGCTCGGGGAGGAGGTAGCTGCAACACATTGAGGGAAGTGTGTATAGAGACTGCCGACAACCTGCCTCACAGTTTGGCAGAATTCAAAATGCGTGCATGTAAATTCTGTTTTACTACTAAAGGATTCGTGAGTGTTTTAATTCATTCTAGATGGGTACTCGCGTTGATTTATCGGACGTTGTTTCCTGAGGAAGGCCCACGTATTGTACCGAAACTAGTCGGGCAATCCCGATAAATCAACGTGAGTATAGCCGCGTACCCATCTAAAATGTAAATTCGGGTTGTAATAAATATAATTAAAAAAACAAGGCTGCATCTTGAGTTTGCAGTTTGCTGCTGCGTTGAGAAAGTTGAGATTCATTCGCTGACTCATTTTAAGAGGGATCTCACGTTACGCATCTCTCTCGTTCACACACCATTATTTTCAGTGATTGTCTAGGTACACTTTTGAAGAAGTTATTCATTCGTTTTTGAACGAACTGTTTTCGCCCCTTTTTTATATCAAAACTTAAGTAACATAAGAAAATTAGAATATGTTATTTTATTGTCAACAATATTATGATTGTTCAAATCACGTTTTTCAAAGACGTAGATATTTTTACAGTAATTGAAAATGTTTGAATGTGCGAAAAGACAGCGTTCATAAGTATCCCTTATAATTCTGAGGTATTGTTTTAACCACCGCAGCACTGTGGAGAAATAAATAATAGCCACGATGTGACTTTTTATAGGTACGGGTCTATAGACAACAGTTTCTACAAAATGTGACGCATTTTTTGTTTAGCATGACTGATGTGGAATTGGTTGTTTCACTATATGGAATATTTTACCTTGAAAGTTTCATGAAAATTAACTAAGTAGGTAGGTACTTATAGATAATTGCTAAGTATTGAGTCTACTATAAAAATATGAAATAGCAAATACTATATACAATCTTTTCCGAAATAAAGTATTCCGTGTAGGTGTCAAACAGCACTGACATAACTATAAGGACTCTTCCTGGGTTTCGGTAAATGCGAACATGAAAATTGTTTCGGATATTCCCAGTTCCGGTATCAAGTACCTACAATCAGAAAAAACCAGGCTTCATGATCGGGATACATTCATTAAGGAATTAGCGATTACCTGCATAATTAGTATAATCACCTACCTAGTACAAGTATCATTTGAAAATAAACTGATGTTGAAAAACGGTGCTAACTTTTTTCTGTCCTAAAAATAAAATAAATTAATGCAATACATTATTAATAAATAATCAGTTGTTAGCACAAATAACATTTTATTTACTCGTAGAAGTGAGGAAATAACTTATAATAATTGTTATAAGTTATAATAATAATATTAAATAACAATTTTGTTAGTGTAATGTGTATAACAAACGAGTATGCAGTCCCACCAACCACGGAAGCCCATGGACATTTGTGACAAACCTTGAATAGAACTGCGAAGGACTATTAGTGAGTTAGTTTGTCCTGTTAGTATTAGGTGTTTATAAGAATATTAGATGTTAAGTATTCGCTAGCAATAGTGAGTTGGGTTGGGACTGTTTGTGTAAGTTAGTCCTGTTAGAATATTAGTAGTGGTCCAGTTAGTAATCTAGTAATTGTCCTGTTTAAGCGGGTCACAGATGTCCCTGTACTATCCCTGAGGACTAAGGTCGAAATGAAATGAAATTATTTATTTCGTCATAAGGTACAGGCGGCACAATCGACGCCTCTTCGCCTCTGGTAGAAGTGTTAACGGCATATTCTACACCTTTCCGAATGGAACCGGCAATGGAGCGTGGTACCAAACGGTGGTGATTTCAAAACAGTAATTTTAAGGTAATGTAATTGGATGTTACTTAGATATTACTTATTTTAATACTGTTTCATGACATTCGTCGAGTGTGCCGCCTGTACCTTATGACGAA
>DWLO01004157.1:0-10241 GCA_018245335.1 Dalla quadristriga | reverse complement strand
GTGGCGGACACACACAGAAAACACAACACAATTTAACGCCCAAGATCCGAGTACAAACATTTATCTGCCAAATAAATATCTGCTCCGGCCGGGGATCGAACCCGGGACCCACGGCTCGTCAGACAGGGTCACTGACCGACGCGCCATCGAGTCGTCAAAAACTTATAAATGAGTCCCCTTAAATTAGGAGAAGGTGGCAAAGTCCGGCATTACTTACATAAAAAGTATAGTAGCTCATGACACGTAATGTAGATAACCGTTCTTACGGTTTGTATGAGGCTCCGTACTGCAGGAACCAGAATGCAATGGCTGATAACAGCCATCGACATAAGTCGATTGCTGGTCTCTCTTTCTCTCTATTTAACTTTTTTTTTAAGTTATCAACTTCAAATTAAATATAAAATCATATTCATTTTTGCGCGCACACACACAGAACTCTAAGCACGCTCCATCTTTATCTTATAAAAAGAAGCTTAAAGAAAATAATTTAGCGCTGTCACTCAAAAGGTCTTTGGGGTTGTGGGGTTTACTCCTGGTCTGTATTGGGGCAGTGATTTCTATTTATAGACGCTTACAGCTGCCGTCGTGGAATTATTGAGACAGGTACATTATACTGACAGTAAAATTATTGTGCTATTTACTTTTTTAGCGGGAAGTAATAAAAACACGTAGAGGTGTGGCGTCAAATAAGGGAGGCGTATGTCCAGCAGTGGACCTCCAAAGACTGATAAATAGATGGATGGAATAAAACACCAATCTGTACATAAGATATATTGATGTTTAGGATTGCTAGGTAGAATTGGTTTTCTGAACATAATTCTTATTTTCTGTCCATATTATGACATTAAGGTTCAAGAATCTGCATACGGTACCGCCGCCATACCTATTTGTGCCGTGGCATAATTGTTTTTCAACAATTGTGTTCTGATTGGAAAGGTGTGGACACCGGTTACACTTATACAAGAGGCGATCACCTCAGACCCCAGGGACAGCAACGCGTCTCTGACCAGCTTCGAATAGGACAAATACTAACGATGAATAATATTTACTAACAGGCCTAGGTAACTCACACTAACAGGCCTGACTCCCACAGTCCCAGTACTAACGAATACTAACCAAATAATATTCCTATTAACATCTAATACTAACAAGATTAGTCATGTAATAAAAATACCTACCAAGGAAAGGGCATGACGACGTCTGCCGGGCCAGCTAATTTAAGTTATAATTAACTAGACTGTGCCCGTGACTCTGCCCGCGTGAAATAAGTTTTTGCCCACAACTCCACTATTTAAGCAAAATTTTATACCGATATTTATGAAACGTGATGTCCTTTTACATGGAGACACTACGTACAATGTATCTTATGGTGTCTAATGGTCTATAATGAAGATATTTTTTATTGTATTATATATCTAATACTTACTAATAATGTAATAATATTAAGCGCATAATTATAGTAGTGTTTTAACTGCGCATTGTAATATTAAATTGTTTTAACTTTACATGCGCATGTTACGTACTTACTTCACAAGTAGGTATTTTGTTAGCAATGATGTGTAAAGGAGGTGTTAAATTATCTTAACCATAAAATTGGACGTATACATTAGAGGTTTACGAAGCCAGAAGTTCATGAAGATACGCTCATGTTTATATTATTCTTATTCAGTGCTGCTACAATTTTAATTTCATACTAATAATAAAGAAAAATTAAGGCAAAACGTTTAGGTAAATGGTTTATTGTGTAGGTTATTTGCTACCCATAGTAAATTAGCAAGCAAAATGTAATTGTTTGGCATACTTTATGAGCTTTTCCAGATAAGAGTTAGATTCAAAAATATCCGGTGCTGATCTGACATTAACGAGCTTACATACAGAGGACACTTTTTCGAGGGCTGAAGTTGTACCATGTATATATAGGCTGCCGCTGACCAAATGATTTACCTACGTGCTTATTTAAATAGTACACCATTTTGTCGCTGACTGCTGTCATCGTCACCGTCAAGTCCTAGATAAATTGTCATATTACAAGGCTTTAGAGCGCTTCACTGCTCACTTCATACTAAAACCGTCAATTTATTGAAAACTAAATTTTAATTGTCCGGCAGACGTTGTCCTGCCCTTTCCCCGGTAGGTAATCTTTTTTTGCCAACTCGGAAACCTTCGCGTGCGCACAACTCACAAAAGTTTCATCGAATTCGGATGAACAAGTTAAGGGCGCATACGGAACAAACAAACAAATAAACATACGTTTTATATAATAATATATAGGTGTTCTGTGATAGTATCGATTGGAAATCGGTTACAATGAGGGTATATATGGTAATGAGGAGGGAAATCAATCGGAGGCGGAGATTTTCTCTTCCTTCGTTCTCTTTCTTAAGACTTAAGAGAAGAAAATAAATCTACAAAACTCTGACTGATTTATACTTTGTTTACTGGCTCATTATTTGTACATTCGTGACATCAGGATGCAAATTAATCTAACTCGATTCTGTGTTGCCTATCTCCAGGCAATTCAATCCGTGCCACGAGGCGTATTCAAGTCCACGTTATTAAGCCGATGCAAAGTGAACTGTCAAAGTGTCAAAAACCAATTTGCTTTTGTGCTGTCCCTTTTGTTGAAAGAGTTTGCACGTAAAAGGTAAAGTTAAACTTTTCCCTATGGAACAATCATTTAAAATAAATTAATATCAGAATCTCTGCCTATGAAGGGTTTTGTTTATTTATTATAGAATACGATTTGATAGCTTAAGTCTCGTACGACAATTGTTGTAAGTATCTACAATTGATTTAAGATTAGTGTTATTGCATTTACATTTAGTTTAGTTATTACTAAATACCTTACTAAATGCCCACTAACCCGACTGACTAATTTACACTAACAGCTAAGTATTATGTGGTGTCAATTGGTATACAATAAATATTTTTTGTATTGTATTGTATTGTACTTTCACTCCAAAAGGACTTGGATTTTGTTGGTATTCGTTATAAAGATTAATTAATACATAAAATATATTATTACTATTAACAACGAATACTAACTTACACTACCAGTCAGTCCTATTCGAAGTTGGTTGCAGGCGTAAGCCGCCGGCAGAGGCCACACTGCATGCTTTATTGACATAAAATCGCAATAAGTGCTCTCCATCAGGGTCGGCGACGTGATTCTCGCTCGTTTACTAGTTATTATTTACTATCACTAGAAAGTTTTAAAACATCAAGAATATTTTGAACTTCTGGATACTACTTTGTTAAGTCTTCTTGTTCCCGAATAAAACTTTATCATTTCTTTACTGAATTCATAAGAGGTCTGGAAAGCTTAGAAGGAGGGAAAGTAGGAAGTAAAGACAAGATTATAGCGCAACGAATACATGAAAACCAACGAAAAACATAATGTAGAGGTTGAACGCTAATAGAGTACCAGCAGATGATCGTGCAGCCATCATTAACGCTATGCGCTAACGCTACGCTCTGCTCATCTCTATGAGCCACAGAATGAGCAGAATGAGCGACGCGAGGTGTCAACTGATATAACACACACGTAATATACATTCGACGTCGGTGATAAAAGAACAGTGTATAGTTTATTAACTGGTGATACAACTGTCTATATATAACCAGTGATAAAACAATGGCTATATATTTATTTATGATTCCGAAACAAAGTGTCGGTCGGGCAGTAGATTTTTGTTTCTGTATTTTGCTATAAGATAACCAAACTTCAAACGAAATATCGCTGTGCGAAGCAAACAGAAATAAAATAGTCGGAGCATTTTCTGTAAGATGACAATTAATCATATTGCTACTTTAGCGCTAAATGATGGAATGGCAAAAAATGGCTATTTACTTACCTCCAACAAAGATTCCAATTTCTACATCTAAATCGAGATCGCCACCTCCGCTCTTCTGTAAATCTCGTCCTAAATACTCCCCTACACTACTCTTCCTTCTATGACAAATCCTTCTCTGTTATTTCCGTCCGTTCATAGATCTCTCTTACCCAATCTATCCGTAATGCACCTTCCTTATATTCATTTAAAAACCAAGTTAAGTTCAAAACCTCCAACTTCAACTCTGATATATTTCCTCTTCGTTGCCCCTCTTCCTAACTTGTGTTCACTATTTACTAACAGGACGATTACAAACATTTACTAAACAGACCAACCTACCAACAAATGCTTTTTTATATGATAGGAATAGCAAACGGGCATGCAGTCCCATCAACCACGGCAAGCCATAACCACCTGAGACAAATCCCAAATAGGACTGAGCGAGGGACTGTTAGTTAGTCCTGTAAGTATAAGGTGTTAATTAGAACATAATTTGTTTAGTATTCGTAAATAGAAGGAGTGTGGGCGTTATGATTGTCATTTTATGTTAATCCTGCTATTATAGTAAATATTAGAAATCAAAGTTAGTTATCGTTATTATTTATCCTATTCGAAGCTGGTCACAGACGCGTTGCTATCCTTGAGGAATGAGGTGGTCGCCTTTTGTATATAAGTGTATAACCGACGTCCAGACCTTTCCAACTGGAACACAATTGTTGAAAAACTATTATTTAACGGCAGAAATGGTAAGTAAGTACCTATTTGTAGTCCACTTCATAATAAAGAATCTATAGTGTTCATGGGATGCACTAACGACTTCATACACATTTGTGATTTTCATACCAAAAAATATCTATTGTCTTCCAAGATAAAGATTGAACATGACATCCCCGCTCAACGAAAGACTTGTTCTTATAGTAATGAAGTTCTTCTAAGAATGAAGACGTGTTTACATTTTTGACCGCTGGAGGCATGAAAGATTTGTCTAACATCGTAATGTTGCTCTATTTCTCACTATTTTCCAATTCTCCGCACGTAGTCAGCAAGGCGAGCTACAATAATGTTTTAAGAATTCATTATTTACATGTTTTTGTGAGAAATAGGCGAGAGAGGTTATATAAACATAAAAAGGGCGTGTGGAGTGTGTTAAAGACGTAGTGTTCCATGACTCGTGTCTTAAAAGTAGTTTGGATAAAGGGATTGAAAGCGGCTGTGTTTTCTCTGTATTCATTTTATCTGTATCTAATAATGCACCATGTTAAGACTTGCTTGAACTGCGTATATTGGAAGATGTCTCATTATAAAACCTCATTCTGAAGAAATCAGGCTACATATAAAGAAATTAAATTGAAACAAGCTCAACTGAAAATCACAGTAACTTGGTTCAACGTAGACTCCTAAAGAATAGATTCCTTCTAGCTTCCTTCGCGTAGGGACGGTACATGAAAGTCAAAATAATCTTACGCAACGCAAGGCAGTTAAAATGCTGGCCGCTTAATTAAAGCCTTAACTCTAACACAGGCTCTGTAAATAGGGCCTCCACGTAAATCGCATCATCTGTGTCGCCTTCTGTTATTCTTGTCTAATTTGAATAATCCAGCTGAAATTTATTAAAATACCTGTGGTATACATATTTTTACTAATATTATAAATGTAACCAATCTTTGTAGAATTTGGTAGAGAGGTTTATAGGATACTTTTGATTCCGATTACACAAATAATGAAAACACTATAAATTCAACGCGGATGGAGTCGCGGGCAACAGCTAGTATATTGTGTTCCAGAAATATATTATTAACAGTGATAATTACAGATATTTTTTCAAAATTGCTTGTGAATTTAGTTCTCATAATCGAAATCGAATAAATAAAGACATGAACAATATTATGATACAAAACTGCAAGGTATAATGGATACATTTATTTCAAAATAATATGGAAGACTTAGTACTGATTTATTATTCGATATGAGGATGAGATAACAGTTCGTAAAACTCTGCGGAAGTAGACCTGTACCATTAGCCATAAAAGCACAGCAGGACTTAAAAGCATGCTTGCATAAGGTATTTTATTTACAATCCTAAGCGTAGTGTAGTACAATCCTAAAATCACTAAGCTGCTAATGCATGAAATATAACTTATGGTGACTATATGATTGAATACTATAAGTAACTGCTTCAATAAAAATGGGCTATAGTACCAATAGAAATAAGATAAGTACGCTACGATTAAAGCGCCCTTAAAAATACAACTAACGAAAATTCGAGCCATTTAGTCAGTGCTAATTAAATAAATGTTGGACTGCCGTATTAATAATATATTTTAAATTTAGATTAGTCAGTTTTTACTATTTGTTTTTATACTATTATCTTTATCGTTAGCTTTTTATATTCAATTCTTATTGTTTACTTTTGATTTTTTTAAATATGTTCGACCACGACAAAGGCCGTTGTTTTCTAACTTTAGCTATAAATCACGTTTGAAAATTGTTTTATGCCTTGTTCGTAATTCTTAATAAATAAAATAAACTAAATTCAGGGTAATGTGCGTAAAATTTAAACGCAAAAGCTCTCTATTGTATGAAGAATTTGCATTTGCTAAATTGCTGATTGCTAAAATGATTATAATTACGGAGAGAATTATAGAAATATCTTAAACCTATTTAAATGAATTTAATAATACCACCTTCTATTATGAAAAATAGAAAAAAAATGCTCGAATTTGATTTTATATGCCCTGTTTTGTGGGACAGGACAAGCCTTCAAAAAAGTTCGAGATTTCGAATCTGGTCACTGGGGAATCCAATCCTACATCGAAACCTCAGTCTTGCAAATATGCAGAATTGAGGTCATCATCCCGCGCATCTACGGATTCAAATTAACAATATATTTTGTACGAAATCGTACTTTTTTAATACTTCGTATTATATTTTACGAAATAAAATGTCTTCGGAAATATTTCCTAAGAAATGAGAAAGGAAAGATTCAATGTTTATAGCAGTTGAAATGCACTCAAGACAATACTTCTACACAAAAATCAGTCCCGCATATCACACCGATTCCGCATAATATATAGTTTCCCGTCACTGATCCCGGAATAATGCAGTTTTTTTATTTTTATAGTTCCCGAATATGCGGGATTGGATGCCCTAGAAGTGACACTACAGACTAGGGTGTGAGTGTGAAAGTGTTTATTTTATTTATTTCATGATTCTGCTTTCATTGTATTAAAAATTACTCTCTTTATAAAGACCGCTTCGACCCCAATTTCAATAAAAATGAAATAGAAACCCACACGTCAAAATGGCCCCCGACGTGGATGCTTATGGATACGACCACTTTGTCTTTCCATAAAACGCGGCAACGCTCCAAATGTAAATTTTGTTCTGATATTTTCATTATTACCTTCCAACTGTTATTGTTATACATCTGCCAACTCTACCACAGTAAAGAGTTCTCATTTAAAATAATGTGACTCTACGCTTTTGTCTCTTTGTTTGTCGTGATCGGTTATAGTAAGTCTCCTAATATTGTAGCCTGCGAGGGGTCGGGTGTAGGCGGGAACACTGAGCTTACGGTATAATGGATTTACTAGTAGTTCCCTTCCACAAATTGAGACAGAGACCTTTGTTTACGTTTGTAACGCCCCGATTACGACTGCGACAATTTAATTAATACCTGCTCTGTTGTTGACCTAGCATAAAATGTCAATGACTTGACTAATGCTAAGGACAATATAGAAAAAATATAAATGTAACGAGTTATTCGAGTTACTTAGTAAATTATCACTACCTTAGTTGCTAAGGTTACACACCTAGGTCTAAATATAACTGTATTGATGCATGTATTATAATTCATAGCTGATGCCCTCAACATTGTTCGCGCAGTTTAATATGATAATATTTTAGTTTTACTTATTCAGAGAAACCGTCCCCTGTGGCGCGCGGCGGCGTGTGCACAACGACTAATCAAGGTTTCATCGCCATCGGATAAATGGTATAGCAAACGTATAAGAGACAACCAACTAAATAAAAAAACATTCATTTTATATGAGCGCGGCTCCGCCCGCGTGAGTCTTGTTTATCCCACAGAGAGCGTGCATTTTTCCGTGATAAAAAGCCCATGTCACTCTCTGTCCCATTAACAATATCTATGTAAAAATTCACGTCAATCCGTCTAAGGATAAACCGTCAAACCAACAAAACACTTACACATTTATAATATTATACAAAGGATTCAGTTTATGATAATTAATAATGTATGAGTGGCTCCTTATCCACACAGCATGCCTCTCCATCGAACCCGGTTGCTGTCATATATTATGATGTTAACCCGTGTTGGAGGCTTTCGAGCTTTCTAATAACTTACGAAGTTCCGGTTGTCACTGCGGACAAGCTGGAAGGGGTTTGGTAGACCAAATCCGCACAATCTTGCCCGATTTCACCAACTGTGCCGAAATATAGCCTCTTGACATAGTAGAAATATTAACTACTGATTTAAGTGCAATTGCTTTATATATATACGTATATATATACATATACATCCATATGGAGATACAGATGGATATATTTAACCATTTGTTTGTTATTTAAGCATTCCCTTTTTTTATATTTTTATTTATAGTTTGTTTTTGTTTTAATTACGTGTCCTGTTGTCTTGTCTGGTGTTGCAGTTTTTGTTGTTAACCAATATGTTTTTCGTCTTTTTCTTCATTATTTATATTAGGTAAAGGAACTACATAAAACTTCGGAATCGTTGGTAAAATCGGGCAGAATCGTGCCTTTTAAGTGGGCCGTTAAAAGGTTGCAGCGAATAATAATTAAAAAAAAACCGCTTTCGTGTAAGTGTTCACACTCCCGGACTACGATTCCCTATGTTGCGGGTGGCGGTCACACAGAAAACAACACAATTTGGCACCCAAGACCCCGAGTACAAATATTAATCTGCCAAATAAATGTCTGCCCCGGCCGACATACTGAAAAAAAAGGTATGAATGCAAATGATTAATATGTTTTAATAAAACTAGTCAAGAAGTCCAGCGTCCGATTATCGTTGTACCTACTGTATTCAAATTACTTGACCTTCAGAACTTGGTTGTGATCACGAAATAAAAGTACTTAGGTACTGCAGCCACGATGGATTATCTTAAATGTCAACAGTAGTTATTCACTCTAGCTGGGTCGTTTGCATACGCAGTGTAAAAAGTAAGTTTTATGAAGAGATGAATATATAGTGTAAGGTTTTTCAATTTAATTAAAATGGCAACACGTTTTTGTTACGACCACTTTTCGTCTAAAGGTTCCTGTAATAAAATTTTGTAAGAGTCACAAGGAAAAGATCTTATGAAAAAAACTAATTACTTATATTAAGCGGGAGGAATGAAATTGAAAAATTACAAAAGGTGTATCATATTTAACCAGACTGATAATTTATTGAATTTCTTAGTTAGATTAGTAGTCTTTTCTGAGATACTTTGATGGATTACCAATTCAATTAGGTATTATTCTTTTAATTTTTTCTCACTACCACGTTCACTGTCACCTATCGCAAAATATCTTCATCAATCATTTACTTCTGCCTTTTCTAGCTGACGGATTCTCTTTTTCAACAATAAACTATACTTAATATTAAGATTGTATTTTTAAACCTTTAAAATTCTAGTCACGGCAGGTGTCCACTTAGTAACTACAAGGTATAATAAAGCCGACTTTAGTGTTGTGTTGTGCTATATGCGGTGGTATTATAATGATCAAAATAAGCAAAACGCAATTTTGTATTTGGCTAAATTGAATTTGAAAAACATCTGATTAGCGCATTATAGCTAACACTCACCACTACGTATACGTAGAAACATAATGTAGTAAATGTTTCTAGATAATAGCGAGGACGAAAACGAAGTATAATTGCAGACGATATAACGGTCGTATGTCTTGTCATTATTTTTTTATAGCTAGCATTCTTCACTTTATGTTAACTTTCGACGCAATTACTTTCTTTCAGGCGAACCTCCAGTATGTTCCTTTTATCATCTAATGCCCAATATACGAGTACTTCTTAACATTTAGGGACTTGGGCTGGGTGTTTCATTTATCTCGATATTTTATGTTGGGAGGACATGCACGATTTTATGGAATGTTAGTACTATTTTGGTTTACAAGCACAACCTAAAGTTTCATATCACATTTTATAGTTAAAAAGAATGATTGTTTGTTTATATGCGTCCTTATACCATTCATCCGATTGCGATGAAACTTTTGACAATTGTAGAGCGTACGCCGGGGAAGGCCACTGTATTAAAAATAAAAATAAGACAACGCGGGCGAAATCACGAGCTCTAGTTAGATATAAAATTTATATTTAAATGTGATGTGATACCGGACGGAAGACAGTGAGGAAGGCCGGGGCACCGC
>DWLO01004156.1:0-10242 GCA_018245335.1 Dalla quadristriga | reverse complement strand
CTGGGTCTAGGCTCTTCACCGAATCCTTATCTACCCAATACCTGAATGAAATGTTTTATAGATGTTATGAAATGTTTTACGATCATAGAAATCTACTTAATTATTTTGATTTTAGTTTAAAAAAATAAAAACATTATTTATTATTTTATTCCCCTACCCTACACATTATTCATGTTTGTATTTCAATGGTTGTCTGGAAGAGATCACTCTTTAGTGATAAGACCGCCAATTGTAGGGACCTTTACTTTGTAAATTTCTTTCTGTATCTTTTTTCTGCTGTGCAATAAATTCTTCTTAGCGATAAGACCGTCTTTTGTTTATCGTATTTTTTGCTTCCTATCATGTATGTGTTGTGTATCGATGATCTACAATAAAGTGTAGGTATTATTATTATTATTTAATTAGTGACCTTAATTTTAATATCACAGACGTACACTCCAATCTATTGGTTTTAGAGTAAGATGGTAAGATTTATGTACTTACCATAAACAGTAACAATAGTAAGGCGACCAACAGGTAAAAAATACTAGAACTATAGTGACAGTCATCTTGAGCGTCCTGGCTCGCGCTCGCCCGAGGATACCCACGCCACTGCGACGCATTTTATCTGAAAGGAAAACAAAAGAAACCCTTTTATTGTTTAGTTAGTTATAAAAAAAGGTGGGAGGACGAGGGGGAGCAGGGTCAGCTGCCGCGGTCCAACTTGTTCCCCATAGGTATATTTGGTTCAATCTACGAAACGGAAAAAAATATTGTTGTAGGAAATTTCAGATGAGAATCCCTCCCCCTCCTAGACCAAGACCTGGGTACGCCCATAGCATGGGTGTTGTCACTGGTTTGATGACTTACAGTTTTTTTAAGTAAGCATTTTTATCACCACAATTACTTCTTTCAGCAACATTTTGATCATTTTTAATACAAAAAAATCTAAGATAAAGGTTTCGTAGGTTTCAAGATTTTATAACATAGACTTTTCCCGCGGCTCCGTCTGCGTAATGTTCGCTTTCCATGCAAACGTTCTTGCCTGATTTTCGTATGGAGGCTGTTTTAATTGTTTTAAAAATCTACAAATACATCATACTCATAATCATCTACATATTTAAAAATCTTACTCTACGGCTCATAAACTATATTTATGCAAAAAACACGTCAATTTATTGCTCCTTTGTTGCGTGATAGGACAAACCAATAAGACACTTACACTTTATAATTTACCCTTGACCCCCCGTTTAGTTACAAATACTGTAGTTGGTCATCTACATCTACATCTTCATATCCTGAGGTTGTATGGGATAATTTGCTTTTGTGTAACTTAATCGTGTATGTTTTGTGTATCGATGGTGCACAATAAAGTGTTTTATTATTATTGTGTATCTCGTTGACATATCACGGGCCCTAGATGTAACTGGACGTCATTTGGAAGGCTTGCGTGGGAACACAGGTCCAACACGTAGAGGCCCCTTCGAGACACTGCAAAGTTTATGTTGTGCACATGGCGGGTACCACCCTCGATGTGCAAGAGTAGTATTATTATTCTTATTAAACAAAAGCGTATGAATATCAACATATCAACGTGATATGGAATATTAGCCACCAAATTCCACCGGCATTCTCCCGGGCGGAGAGAGCCCGCATCCTCTGCCAAAGTACACAAATAACCTGAACATTTGAAATCTATTTGTTCGTCTGCAGAACACTACTGAGATACTAATATAGATAATATTGCTCTCATATGTTTGGTATTTTAACACTAAGAAACTGTTGTCCATAAGCGATGTTTCTGTATTTTTTTATCTAGTGGCAGACATTTTCTGCTTTACAATAGACATGGGTGTTTTTCAACAATTGCTTTATAAATTTGTTTACGCCAGCAATGTTTTAGACTCTTTAGCGTATTTCACACACTTCGACGTGTACACAGAAACAAACAAATTCCATGATTACATACCTACTCATAGGTCGTAGTCCCTAACATGGTAACAAATAACGACGAACTGAGAGCAAGAACTCCGCTCAAATCAATTTCTGATCCTAGGAATCGGACCCAACGTCGCTCGGCTGGTCACTACCATCTGAGCCACGGAGTCGTCTACATAACATTGTCCACTCACCATTGGAGGTGTTCGCCCGGCGGATGATCTCCAGTAGCGAGGCGGACGAGCAGTAAAGCGTGGACAGCAGCGGTGCGACGTACATCAGCACCATATTGAGAAGGAAGTAGGCGAACTCGTGCTTCTCGGTTGGCAGCGATCCGTACGAGACACACTGGTAGTATCTGTGGGGAAGACAATTGGTTTTTGTGATCTTATTAGGAAAGGGTCGTGCATCTTATGTACTGCACCGACAGAATCTCTTGCAAATACCACTAAACACCATTGACTGTAGGGAAAAGTAGACAAAATAATACTATGTACCCATATCGAAATACCATATTCGAGGGGTCAGAATGCGCGTGATGTAAAAATACGTATTTTAGTTAGACTTGCTATCAAACAACCAATTTAAATCTTCACTTACCCCTTCACATCAGGGTGTTCTTCTAAATGAAATATGAAGCTCTGTGGTAGACTGGCCAGCCCGGCGCATATCCAGGCTATCATCAGCGCTCTTCGCACCCGTGCCTCCCAGGTCACGTTCAGTGGCTTTAGGATTGCGTAGTATCTGCAACGTCATAAATATTATTAAGTTGACTTGATTAAAAATAACTTTCTGATTTCTACACTGATGCCTTGATTTCCAAAATTATGTGTCATATACTAGACTTGAGCCAATTTGATGAGCATAACGGTCCTTGAATAATGAACTCTGCTTAGCTAAATGCAACCATCTCACCCTCCAACCAAGAGGATGACCTGAAGAAGAGATGAGGGAACCGCTGAATTAACACCGTTCCGGACTAGTTGCAGTACTAGCAAGTAATCACCACGCCGAGCTTTGTTGCTCTCTGCAAACTTGCAAACTGGTCGTAAATTAATGATAATATTTTATTACCAGCGCAACTAGATTACGGGTCTACTAAATCTACAATGAAGGGTGTTTGGAAGTTAATACAAGAAGCCACCACCTCAGTCCTCAGGGATAGCAACGCTGACTAGCTTCGAATAGGACAAATACTAACGATTATTTATCACCTAATACTAACAGGGCTAACAATCGAACAGTCCTTCGCACAGTTCTATTCGAGGTTTGACACAGATGTCCATGGGTGGTAGTGGTTAGTTACATGAAAAATAAATAAAAAAGAAGCCCGAAACCGCGATAAGCTCAAAGCCCTAAATTCGACAGCAGAAGTATGATAAGAAACAGATGACATAGACAATAGTTTAAGTACCCACGAATCGTCTGCTGAAGTTTAGAGTGCCGCTGTGTCGCGCACGAAACGTGTTGTTTCAAATCTAAACTTTTGCCGAAACAGTTATACCTATATTCTTAAGTTACTTAACGAAATAATCCATTATCAGACTATGCTAAGACAGCTCTGAACGATTTTGACAGCGAAAAATATTTATAGGATTAATACAATCCGTAAATCTCTTGCATATACTTCGAACGCGAACTTTACGGATTGTAAATCGGTAAGATCATTATTTATTTGAATACTTAACGTAAACTGAACGAGGGAAGATTCTTAATGATAGTAAAAAGTGAATATATTCAAAGAGAAAGTTGATTTAAAGGAAGATCAGTGTTTATATTGAAATTCACACTCCCTTTCTTCATGAATTATTGAAATACTTCCAGAAAAAAATATGAGAGGATGAGGATATGGTAATCAATAATTTCAACTTGCCACCTACGGATTCGTAAATTCAAAATTCGTTATGATAACATATCTGTTTTCGGTATCGCTCTAATATCATAAAAGCCTTAACAAGTAACTACCTAAATATTATTATTTTTGGGACATAGTATTACTTTAACTGGAATGTAAAAAATCATCTAAAAACATGAACAATAAGTGCATCAGCCATGGGGGGGGGAAGAGTCTGCAAAGCTGTTGTTGTTGTGGGGGAGGTACCTCCTCGGTTGAACTGTACGAACATAAACATTAGACGACTCTGACCCAGCGGAAGAGAACCTGCCTGCCGAGCAAGGTGCAGCAATCTCAGCAGAGAGACTTTTATATAACAGATAAGTATTTTTTGCGGGACAAGCCAGTCACCGACGGTATCCTAGTCCAGGGGCATGAGCATATAAGTAATTTGTCACGGATGAACTTACCTGTCAATAGCGATACATATAAGCACAAAACTGGAGAGGTACAGGCCGAAGGTGCGCGTGAACATCATGAGGCGGCACATGAGGTCGCCGGCCAGCCACTGCACGGTGCCCGCCCACGCGATTTCCAGCGGCATCATCAGGAACGTCACCTGCGGGGCCACTGATTGTAGTTCAATCATAGGTACCGAGGTTGCAACCCCAACCCCTTGACCTTGGTTTTACCAAAAGGCGGTTGACGACTTGCGTCTGCCTTCATGTCGGAGAAAACACAAGTTTTGAGCTCATGGCCGAAGCTAGTGCGGCTTCATGCGTCTGCGACCGTACATATCCTGCTACTATTCGCTATGACTCTACTTGCTGAGAGCGACTCGTCGACTGGCTCTGGATCTTGACACACAGAGTCGCGGACTCAACGCTTGTGCAAATAATGCAAGATTAATAAATGCGTGCCACAAGTCAATGACTGTCTTTTCGCTACCGTACCAATTTCTGGGGTTACGGCTAAAGGTTTAGCGATTACACAGGAGTTGGATGAGTTTGGTAACGGAAAATTTTTATGAGCTTTGGACGACACGTAAACCGATTGGCTTTGGTTTTTAATCATAACATAGCGGTCGTTTAAGCCTCGTCGAAGGTCTTCGGGCCTAAGTGCTGTTAAATTAACCGGCCATTAACCCCTTCACTAATCCGCATTGACCAGCTGTTAGGAATATGCTCCCTCAATAGTTACATGAAATCGGTTCCCTGTAGTGAGCTGCTAATGGGTTGTAACCAAACAGGTGATAGAACCTGTGTACGGTTACCACCGACTCACCCATTTCTACCGTGGACTAAATTGTTTGTCAACAATTTTGTTCTGGTTGGAAAGATGTGGATGCCGGTTACATTTATACCAGAGGCGAATACCTCAGACCGACGATACAGGACTAATTTACTTACTAATAGTCCCTCACATAGTCCTTTTCGAGGCTTGTTACAGATGTTCATGGGTGGCAGTGGTTGGTAAAACAACAAAGTATGGCTCTTACCATAAGATCAGCGACCGCCAGATGCATCAACAACACATCGAGTCGACTCGCCCGCCCTGCTCTCTTTCTCTTAACTAACTGAGTCAACACAGTCAAGTTGCCCGCGGCGGATATCACCATAAGCACACTATAAACCGTTATCGACACCATATGTCCATGATTGAAGCGCATTTCCAGCGGTAACTCATAGAGGCTACTAGCGTTTAAATGAGTCCAGTTCTTCTGGGAGGCCCCACCGGGCCCGGATACTTTCTCATCTATATCCATATTGGTCTTCACTGCTTTCTGCAGAGGTGTAGTTCTTCGTTTTCAGAGTGCTGGAATACTACGGTGGTCGTCATTTTGAGGATTGAAGGCGAATGACTTGCCAACCTGTAACAAGGATTTGACTTATATAAAAATTATAGGCTATGTTACTTCCTGATAATTTAGCTTTCTATTAGTGAAAAAATTGTTAAAATCGGTACAGTAGTTTTGGAGCCTATTCGATACAAACAAACAAACAAACAAAAAATCTTTCCTCTTTATAATTTTAGTATAGATATAGATATAAAGATGATAAAGATGATGCACGACTGGATTTACCGATCCCTTATTTTAAACTTTTTTGTGGCAGTTTCTCGGAAATTTTACAAATTTACGAAGTGCTCATAGATCTGCAACTTGTTTAATTGGATGGGTGGTCGCTGGTGGCAAAATTTCATGAGCGCTTACATGTTTCGGACTGTACGCTGTCCTTGGTTTTTATCATTAAATAGCGGTCGTTAAGCCATTTCGGAGCTGCTCAATCTATGGCCAGCAGTAAACCCCTTCACCAATCAGCATTGGACCAGCTGGTGGAGTACCCTCCACTCCAGGCCCTCAACTCTCAACGGATCTCATCTGGCTCGACATCTAGACCCGTTTCCTGCAGTAAGCAGCTAACGGTTTGAAAGCCTTTCTTACACAGCTGTAACTCGTTAAAAAGTTATAATTTCCACTACAGCAACCCCTGTCAAAAACAGACGATATTCGCGCAGTACATTTCAAGTTAACATCAAAGCTTTCCATATCTAGTTCTCAACTGTCGAGGGAAGTGCAAAAATATAATATTCGTAAAGTTTTAAAGTACGTGTTGGGGAAAATGGAGATTAACAGGACCGGTTGAAAAGGTTATTTAGTTTTGTGGCCTCGATTTAGCGATTAGACTCGCAACTTTTGGGTCAACCATGACTTTTGTCAAAAATTGCGCTTCTAAAATCAAATTTTTTGAGTTTTCAAAGTAAAACCTACACGGTCTGTGCAAGGGTGTGCCTTTTTAGTCTTTTTGTTTTTTTTTGTTACGGGGGGTAATCTTCAAAAGATACCCGACCTCTCTAGGGGGAGAGGCCGCGTTATGTGAGATTTTTACCCACTAAAACCCCCTCGACAGCCATCCAGCGATTGTAGGAAGGCTCCGGGATCTCAAAAGAACGCACCGGAGCCTCTCCTGCGCAATGCCCAAAGGGCCCGTCCCGGGGGACTCCTAGTCCCCGTGCCTTTTTATTCTAGTGAGAAAAATAATCTCAGTAGTTCTGTCAACATAACTACTGGGAAAAAACTGGTTGTACCTACCACCACCAATGTTGCTGAAACTTTAACACATAAAATATAAAGAAATAATTATAAATAAACAAAAGAAGAAAGAAATTATGAATTAATAACTAAGAAATTATTAATAAATAATATAGAAAGTACCAGGAGATCATGACATGTAAGGTGTTCTCAAAGGCATATGAAATCTGCCAATCACCATTGGCCAGCGGATGGTCTAAGGTCTATGGCCTGATCCTTCTCACCTTGAGAGGAGACCCGCGCTCAATAAAAAAGTGGGCCGTTGATGCGATGTGATGATGAGCATTCGTTCTGTGTTCGGATTGAATATGCAAGAGATGCGGAACAAGGAAGGAGGACGTGAGGTTACCGCAAACTTGAAGCCACCGTGTACTAAACGCCAAAACACTAGGTATTCACATAACGCTTTGTTCACATAACAAAACCGCATATAGGTAAAAGTTATCGTATGGAAACGTAGGGAAAATGGCCACTAATTATATTTGCCCCCTTTCAAAGTGATTCAATTCGTAGCTTTGAGGCTCTGAGGACGTGTAGCTCGGTGCCTTGGAGGCAACAAACACTACACGTACATGATGAAATTAAATGAAACGGAGTTAAACGGACTGATCACGAACCGTATTAATTGTTTGTTGTATTTGTTTGATTAAATCTGTTTATTTTTGTTTATAATAGATATTGTAATTACAGTAACTTGATTTAAAAGACTGACTAAGATTTTCAGTAAAATTAAACTCCTTGGAAAATAAAGATATACGCTTCATTTGTTTTCCAGTGTTCGAATAATATTAAAAAATTCGAATATTCGAATATCATATTTTCCGAATATTTTCAAGCCCTAGTACGTACCTATGTTATCCTTCTCTGTCTCTCACTATTGCTTCTCTACACTAAACTCGCCTTTCGTATACTTACCAATATCTTGTTTGCTGTCCTACTATGTATTTTTATATTTAATTTGGTGTAATAAAGTGTATTGTATTGTACGTGCAGAAAATTAAATCATTCCCATTCATTAATGCGTAGGCACGTTTATACTTATGTCATAAACAAGTACCAATGTTGTTTACAAAAGCTTCTAAGAACATGAAATATAAGAGCAAACGCAGTGAGAATCTTCCTTACTCTGCCTATTTTATAATATTATTCTTCGTCCGCGTTAAATATATAATCAATAATCGGGTTTAAAAGCATCCTATGACCTTCTCCGTGACTTAAACTATCTCTCTACAAAGATAGGCTGTTGATGTCGATGATGATCATGAATAATATAGGTGAAAACTTTTATGTCTGTGGGCAGTGTGGATGACTCCTTGACTCATTGATTAGTGACTCTTGAGTTTTTTTTCTGTGAATAAAATTAGCAATTGAGAATGCAGCTCCATTAAACCGCTGCCGCCCATGACGTCTGTGACAAACTTCGAATAGGACCTTAAAAGGAACTGGGGATGTTAGTCCAGTTAGTATGAGATGTTAATAGGAATGTTAGTTGGTCAGTATTCGTATAGATAAGGACTATGGGAGAAAGGAAAGTTAGTGACAGGACTGTAAGTCCTGTTAGTTAGTATTAGTGATAGTCCGGTTAGTAGTGTTAATAGTCCTGTTCGAAGCTAACCACAGATGCGTTGCTATCCTTGAGGTGGTCACCTCTTGTATAAGTGTAGCCGGTATCCACACCATTCCGACCGAAACACAATTGTTCGAAAACAATAATTTAACGGCAGAATGGCAGTGGAGGTGATACTGCCCCGGGCGAACCAAATACAGGAACTACCACCTTTGTTGGTATATCTTCTTTCACGCTGCAATAGAGCCATGGATAAAGCAAACCTTTTCGTAAAATATATGGGTATCCATATCCATTCATTCATTTTGGGAGTATTTATTCTACCTCCCTTCCTTAAAAATTAATTCGATACGTACGCCAAATATTTTAATATCTCAGTAGGTATAGCACCCTTTCTCTTGTGTCTTTTGTATGCAGAACGGTAAATCCAAATTCTTCTTTGAATACGTAACCCATCAAAGATTTATAGAACCCAAAATGTGCTTTCACTAAAAGGATTCTTCGATGTTCGACCTTTTATAAAATATTTGAAAGGGATTCCTGAAGAAAGAATAAAGAAAGATGAACATATTTAGGTATGACAACTTCGTGGCGCGTTGATCCGAGGCCCTGACTGATGAGCTGTGGATGCCAGGTTCGATCCCCGGCAACAGACATTATATTCGCCAGAGAAATGTTTATACTCAGGTCTTGAGCGCTAATTTCTGTTCTCTGTGAATCCCCCACCCGCATTTCGGGGAATCCTAGTTCAGGGATGGGAAAGGGTTGTTTTATTCGGTTTCCTACAGCGAGTCGCGTACGTTGAGAAATGTCACAAAGTCGTCATTTATTAAATAAATAAAATAGAAGTGTATGTCTGTGATATTAAAATTAGGGTCAATAACAATTTACTAACAATAATAATAATTTATATGACACCTTTAATAAGTACCTAGTAGAACCTGTATAATAATACGGTTCGCCCGGGGCGGAACCACGAATTGTTATTGTGACTGCGATTATAATTGGCTTCCAGGAATCGTTGACGAAGCCGACCGTCGTCTTTACAGTTCAAATTTGCACGATAAATCATATCAAGGCGATACCGATAGTCTCGTCTTCAGTACACAATTAACCTGCCGTGCTCAGTTAGTAGTGGGCCGTTGATAGGTTGTGATGATGATTACCTAAGTATAAAGTTCTTTTTATTATCAAAGTATAAAATCTATTTTGTCTTAACTGTGTTTGTAGAAGTTATTTGCCCGCCGTAAACGAGTAACTTGCCCAAAAGCGGCTAATTGAGTTGTGGTTTTGTGGTACATCTACCTACTCGCAGGATATTCTTACGCTTAAACTACGAATGTTGAATATTCGATTGCTATGCTACCGTAACCATATCCAGGTTTTGTGGTTGTGGTCTGTGGGTAAAGTAAGGCTAAATTCTCGCCCTTTGAATGCCATCTGTTCATAAAACTAGCCAATTAATTATTAGAGACAGACATTCCAATATTATTTATATGTAAGATTTAAGCATTACCTAGCGGTATTAAGTTGATATAGGACGAACGTAGTTAAAGACCGGTGTTAGCGTCTGGTATAATGGCGATAGACTTTCTGCAATGCTATAGCATAAATAAAATAATATATATATATAAATGCACTTCATATAAATTACAATCTAGCTACACAAAAACTGCTTATATAAAAGGCTAATGAATAATTTTACTTAAACGTAAATTGCTAGGTACTTAATTAAAATTATGAAGATCGTGTCCACTTACTCAACACTTCTTAGTTCTCACTACACTAGGGTACAGACACATTGTTCTTGTTTTCTATGGACATTTATGCACT
>DWLO01004155.1:0-10242 GCA_018245335.1 Dalla quadristriga | reverse complement strand
ATACGAGTTCAATATTTTTTTTATATAATTTATATGACTGATATTTTTATATAATTTATTACAAAAATAACCATTTCAACAATTTACTTTATAAATTATTATTATTATTATGTAAGAAATTCTTATTCAAATAAGTGTAATTTCGGCATTAAGGACGACTAAATAAGAAATTACAATATCACAATTATGTCCTTAGAAAATAATAATAATTTTTATTTATTTTTCTCTCCATAGTACCTTACACGTATGTATAGTCATCACAAACTAATAGACCCGTTTTGAGACATTGACAATTGTGATGTAAATAAGCAAATAATAAACACAAACGTTTTTTATGATAAATCGATTGAAAGTTAAGAGTTTGTAATCGTTTAGATTCAACGTTCATTTAACATTTATGTTAAGAATATAGAGTTTACTGGGATAACCTGTAGTAATAATAATGTTCTCTATGAAAAAAGATTTCATAATTAATATGTTTTTTCATTTTAGGAAGATGAACAAAAATCATCGCTTGCGTTATCGTATCTTGAATAACGTAATAGCAATCAGAAAGGTAGAAAAGTCAGTCACCTAAAACAACTACCGCATAGACAGGTTAGCTTCCAAGATGGTAAGAGACTGAGCGGATATCAAGTGTCAACTACTGGCAACGAATTCCGTTTGCTATTTTAAAATAAAGCATGTTGACATCATTTTATATTGCTTCTGTCAGTTTTCTCAAGTTTACATGTAGTTTTATATATAGATGACACTTATCATTTCATTTATTTGTAAGTATTTTCCTCTATCTAACTATCTATCTCTCGATTATACGAATTGTATTGTAGTTCAGGTTCGTTTATTCGAATGCTGATCGAATTTGGTTGATTCAGAATTGTTTCAAACCGTCGCAGCTCTAATTATTTAGCCAACCAAAAGCAGACTGATATAACATTGTAACAACGCCAAACTGTATTGCTTGTTACAGAATAAATGGTTTATTCGAGACATTTTATTTAAAATAAATGCTTAATACGATTTATACTTGTATTAATACACTTATTGCTCTTGTTTACTTCATAATTATTTGCCTAAAGATATACTCTACTTTCCGATTTCTTATTTAGTCATGCATGCCTGAGAAACTTCAAAACGGGTCTATTGATTTGTGACGACTGTAGTTGCTTTTGTTTTACATTACTTTAATAAATAGGTAAAACTGCAAAATATATTTTTATATTATCTAAAAAGTAAATAAACCAACAAGATGATTTATCGTGTGGATTCAGTTGTTAATCATCAAACTGATATGAGTGTAATAAACTAAAAAAAACATGAATGAAGCATAGTAATTTCATAATTCAATAAACATACCTACATACAATCACTAGCTACAAACAAACTCGAAATTAGATCTCATAATATCACAACTTACCTTTACACTTTTGGATTTGGAATGCCACTAGAATCCTGAGAAACGCCTAATAGAGGTTCGGTATCAGAGTTCATTGAACCCGTCGTAACGGTGTTTTCTAGAGAACCGTAGACAGAAGGGCGAACTTCTGCATCGGGAGGTTCTATTTCGGTTGTCAAATTGGGGGCGGAACTCGAGGGCACTGGTTCTCCACCCACCAATCTAGAGCTTTCGTCGTAACCACGGGCCATATGATACATCGATTTACCACGTAACCTTCTACTGAATGAGCTTCCTGCGAATTATGGAGAAAGCAATTGTTATAGTTACTTCGATTCAACGATTCAGATTTCAATTGAAAGAGAGAAAGATAGATTTATTTAACAAAAAGGGTTACATAGTAATACGTAACTAAGCACACCAATAAAATCCCTATGGTAAAAAGGTCACCACACAGCTTAAGCTACGAAGTGACCGTGGTAGCGCTGATTTTCAGTAGAGCCTTGTGTTTGATGATGGTACTCTGACAGATCTATACACGTTACAAAATGACATTCAAATACTAATACGTGATAATATTACAAAAGCCGCTTAAATATACAATTATTTGGAGGACAAAAAAAAATATGGTAAAGGAACATCAAAACATAAAACGCTTTACCTACACACTTATAGTACGTGGCTTCTCTGTGTTACCGAAAATACCCACACATTAAGACATCACAACCAACCAAGACAAAACGGAGCAAACATTAATTTACTAGAGGATGTGTGCTCCGGCCAGAATTGGGAACTAGGGCAAAGTCTGACCAAGTGGTCAGAACGAATAGCTCCTGTAAAGGTCAATATCTCTGCAAACGGAATCGTCGATATGTAACCTAATTGCTTTATTACATTACGCAATACGATACACAATAATAGATGAAAGGATTTAGTTTTTATGCGTACACATACTAGTAGAATTTTAAGAGATTCCGTTGATTTGATGTATTGACATTTTAATAATATCAAAAAGATATCTGATAACAAGTTTTGAACACTATGTTCCAAATCCCTTATAAATCGCCACGGAAAATAGGCTTGGCCAATTGGTTAAATATTGGCCTAATATTTAGAATTGTGCATTTTAAGCAATTAAATATCAGCTGCTTTACCGGCGATAGAAAATATATTGATAATTCGCCATGATTTGAAAGGGTGTCAGTGAAGGGAGTGCCAATCTCCACTTGGACAGTGAGATAGACTATGGCTTAACTTTAATTTTATTCTGAAATAAACCCATAATCAGTAACTAGTGGGATGGTTTATTTAGGTCGAGACTTTGCCCGCGTAGAATTTCCTTATTTATTTCTCTATTTCACTCCTTATTGCAAAACCTTATCAAGATATCACAACGGGCGGACTTAATGTAAAATGGCATTCTCCACTAGTCAACCCTTGGTGACGAAGAAACTTTGTGGCAGGTGCTACATAGTATTATATGGGATTTTACATATACCTTACAGAACTTTATAATAAATATCCCACAAGAACCGTGCATTTTCTGGGTTATAAAGTAGCCTATATCTCACTGTCCAGCCCATAAACTATGTCCATGCAAAAAATCACGTCGATCTGTACCTATGTTGCAGCGTGAAAGAAATACAAAATAGAAATATAATATAAGTAATATAATTTGTGTTGAAAAAAAAATACAAACCAACAACACCAAGATGCTCCGATATGTCCCTCTTCACATCGGAAACATCCCACATGGCCAGGAAGGAGCCCAGGCACGACGGGGAAGACTCGTGTTGCGACATGTATGGTTTGTATGAGAAACTGTAATGATGAGCTATAGCAGCCAGGAACATCTCAATGCAAATAAGGAAATCCTATAAACACAAAGAAAAAATTTCAATAAGTGTGGACATCTAGACACACTGCAGTTATATGAACCATTTCGAGCTACTTTCGACCCCCAAAACTTCGACTACCCTGAACGCCGTTTGTAATGAAATTTGAAAAGCTACTTTGATTTTTAGAGTAAGCAAATGGATAACAGAAACCTGATATCAAGTTGCAAACATAGTCCTCAGTTAAAGCTCATAACCCTGCAGCTTTAGTCAATCGTAAAACAAAGTTAAAAAACCTCAGGCACTCTTAAAGAGTTAGATGGATGACCAGTCGTAATTATTTTTTTAAATTGTCGAAACGTGCTTTTCCTGTATTATTACCTGAAGCTTAGAAGATATAATCTTTATCTTGTCTTTGTCCGATATATCAAATATTGTCGATATAACCCCACAGTACACTAAAATATTAATAATAACTCCTTGGCTGCAACAAAAAGCAATCAATACATTAACAAATCTAGACAAAAAAATTAAGGTTTATCAAGGAAAACTAAAAAATACTTACAAGAATGAAAAGAAGACAACCGCTTTTATGCAAAGAAATTTCCCAATTGGCTTCATTGGGTTGAGCTCTTCTCGATTAGCTTTATAAAATAGTACCAAACAGTACATGGCTACAAACTGTGAAAGGTTATTTATGGCTATCATATAAGGGAAAGCCACATTGGAACTGAAGTCACTCTCTCCGTAAACACCACATAGATCACATATCATTGATATTACTGTAGTCACTGGCCTCACCAATGTGTATTGTAAAATTCCATGCTTGCAATTGTGTACAAATTCACTAAAATATAAAGATCCATTTATTTTTCAGATGAGATTGTTACAGTTAATTTTATAGGCATTTGTAAGTAATAATGTAGGTAGGTACAAAGTTTCATAGTTCCCATGGATATTGTATTCTTATGAAGCAAAGTTTATATCAATGTGAATGTCATGTATTTTTTTTGTTATTCAGAAGTACATAAAAGAATTAATTTGTACATGTATTGCAGTGGATCTAGGCCAATACATGTATATTAAATAACAATTGCCATTGCAGACTTCAGACATTACATAACTAAAACACTCAATCAAATGACTTCAAAGTAATGATCTCAGATAAATAGATACTCGTACAGGTAAATTTTCAAGATGTTTGTTTATGGCCAAATTTAAAACTGTCATGAGTAATGAATTCGATCTAAAAAAGAATTATATTTAAATTCATTTATTAACTTGCCATCTTAAAAATCCAACTGTATGGATTCACCATGGTCAGTAAAACAGGTACCTAAGTATTTAAGTGTAAATTGATAGTTACCTCCCCATTTCCCATGGACTCATACAACATAAAGGGAATATATGATATACTTGAGGCTTTGTCTCCAGCCTTGCTTCCAAGTCATGACCATCATTTAAATAATTCAGCAGGTACTTCATGAAATTATAAATTACATAGGCCTCATAGCATTCTCTCAAAGAATCCATGTAGATAGATTGCTCTGGAAATTCTAGGCCTATCCAAGCATTCAGAGCATAGATTGGCACCATCCATAATATTCTGTAAATGAACATATTTATACAATGACCATATTAATGTACAATGATTAAGTTATGGTTGGAAGCATTAAAAATATTGTTTCACTGTATGTTTTACACTTTTACTGAGATTGACTGTGCTGCTAATTTCATGGGCAAACGCACAAAACATTGCAAACAAATCGAAAATCCCATGATTAAACATTTAGCTAAATAAATAAATAATTTCTGATTCTACTGGCAAATTTAAAGTCAGAACCTTTTTTCGCTGATATTATCAACAAACTGGGTTATGATGTAATTTTTATTTATGATTGAGGGCTAAAGGACAAGCATACGGCCCACGAGATAGGAAGTGGTCAGCATTGCCTTTAGACACAAGCAAGAGACAACAATGCATCAGTGGATCTAAAGGATATTTTGAAGAAACCCATACAATAGTCCACTTGAAAAACTTAATTAGAAAGCTTGTTATATCATACATTCTTACATTTAAATGTTCTAAATAATATGCAATATGTTTGTCTTACCTAATAATGTGCTTCTGAAGAGATGGTTTAGTATAGTGTACTATATGTTGAGTAATTTGCCATATGGAGATTGGCAGAGCAAGGAGTACAAATCCTCCCCCAACCAAAGTACCCTGATCGGATTTCGTGAAACCATTGTTTAACGAGTGAATTATAAGTAGCGGAACTAAGACTACAACAAGAACTAAGTATGTCGCGATCATAAAAGGCCGAATCCATAGTTTCCACTGACTAAAAAATGTTGTTATCGATGACGGACACATTGTAATCTTTTGAAATAACTATTACATTAATTATTTTAAATTTCTAGTCCCTTATAGAATGGTATCCACAATAAATTAACTTCCCTCACTGTCTCCTCAAATACGTGATTCATGTGGAATTAAGGAAAACCCAAAATTGTGTAACAAGTGCAACAAAAAATTTCCTATTGACAGACTTCGAAGCAAAGACGAGGATTTACAAAACTTGTTTTTCGTTTTCAAAATCAATTCAAATACAACATTAAAAATACAACGTCACACACAAATTAGAATTGGACATAATTTTTACGTTATCAGACTCAACTCGATGTCAATATTGTTGTGTCAATGTCATCACTGTGACAGCCGTAGGTGACAGTAATTGAGTACCACAGACAAACTTCCTAGTGATGTTTGTGTTGAATATCCCCCGGGATACGGAATTCACTTGAAGAACAAAATGGAATAAAGATGCGAATGTAATGAAATGTAGTAGGTATGCAATTTTAGCAAAAAAGTTGTCAATTATCGGTAAATGCCCTGTTTATTATCGATAAATTTATAAAAACGATCAAATATCATGCATGAATGTATCCGATTTTGATTATCTTTTTCAATAAAAAGAGACAAAAGATTCAGAACTTTAACGTCAAGAAAGAGAGCGCGAAGTCGCAACCACATTTGTATTTGTGTTGCCAGTGGTAAATACTTGAATTTAATAAAAAAGACGATTCACCATGTTTTTTTATTTATTTTTTTAATACCGACCCGAACCGAGATGAGCGACGAGTAGGTAGAGTTACAGAACAGAATGGGTTTGATAAAAATGTTTGTGATTTCATGTTAAAACCTATGAATTTATTAGATAAAGTAAAAAGTGATAACGTAATTTAATATCCAATTAACATAAGCTCATGGTGGAGACCCACTTATTTGTGCATTTACAGTTATCCGCGTAACACGTATTTTGTGCATAGAGTTCGAGCGTTGAATTAGGCCACATAGCGATCTCTCCCTAAAATACCGCTGTTCTGGCTGTCGACGTATCAAGCACGGACTACCAAGTGAGTGTGTTGTTTTATCTTTTAGTTGACAAAAAGTTATGTTTTTGCTTTTTTATCCTAATAACTTGATGTGTAATATCCATGAGATGCAATAGATAACGATTATAAAATAGTCTATCGCGAGTCGATAATTTGTTTTCGTAAATGGGTCACCTCGCCATTCTTGTAAGATGATGTTGATTAGTGGATTCATGGCTATTAAAACTTATGTGGCAGGTGTTTCGATGTGTGTTGGTATATTTTACTATAAGTTTGGTATGTGTTTGGTTGTAGTCGCGAGAGGCGGGAGAGTGATGTGCAGATAGGCAGCGACCTAATGTGATGTCATCAAAAGGGGAAACAGAGGCCGACTCTGGCACCGTGTCGCCGAATCTATCTGCTGTAAAAAATGAACCGGTCAGTATCAATTTGTCTGACAAATAAAAAAAAATCTAATGAATAATAATGTTAACCTATTTTTCAAAATAGGTACACCACTACCCTACCTACATCCAAGTCTCACAGTTATTTTTACTTAATGTGAAAGGTTAAAAGATGCCTATTGTATTTACATTCTTCTTGATAAAACTGTTTACATTTTGGCAGATAGACACCAAACAAGTGTGGTGTTTACATTACATGATCAAGCATAACAGCTTAGAATAATACTACATTATCTTAAAGCACTGTGTATCAAGTGACCTAAATTTGTTGCACAGGTTGTCATGAAGGACTTACCTAGTTGCCTTCTACAATGTAGAGAATTGTGTTAATTACTGCACTGACAATGTAGCTGAAATGCATTTATAACATAACCAATAATTATTATTCTATTACTACACTGCATTCGCATTTGTAGAGTCGAAATATTTATCTAACTGTCTATCTGCTTGAAATATTTGGAGCAAGTCAAAGAGCAAAATACTCAGTTCAATTCTTTTAATTAATCATTGGATTAGTCTCGTTTTGACCATTACTGTGTATCTACTCTATTGTATGGTACAGTCCTTAATTATTATATGTCAGTAATAAATAAATAGCATTTTAGTTACAGAAAGATTGATCCCTGAAAATTAATGTCATTTACATTATTTCATTCATATTTCATTTCATATACTGATACTTTGTTTTACTTATTGCTGGCATATTTACTCACTAAATACCATAATTACTTCTATACTGAACTCGGGGAAATACCTATTTTATAGAAATTATGTTTATAGTTTTACCATAAAACTAGGTTACAATGGATGGAATTTTGGCCTAGGGGCATTCTCTAGCATGCAGTCAACTACAATTGTTATTCAAAGAACACAATCCAGTTATTTGCTTTATTCAATTCCTGCTTGGATTCATACTCATTGTGATGTTACTCTTAAACACAAAACAAAAATGTCACTAAAACACTCACCACTAACTTAGACAACCCCTTATATGTAGAATTTACAATTTAGAGATAATGTAATAAAGTAAATCTTATGAAATAAAATATGTTTCAGCACGCATAAAATATTTTTTATTACAAATTCATTGCATTATTGAAATTGTATGCTCATTAAAGTTTAGGAATAGAGAAGGTTTGCAATGTTGATACACGAATATCCTCTACTACATAAAAATTAGACTAAAGGAGCTTTTAAAGTAGCAATTTTTTATTACTGACTAGCTGGCCTTTTCCCCAGTAGGTAAATTTTTGTTTGTTTCATTTTGCAGTCTTGCACTCAACAACTCACCATTGTTTAATCACAATCTGATGAATGGTATAGGATCCCACAAGGGACAAACAAAAAACATTCAGATTTATATTATATAGATTAAAATTATTCTGGTACTTTAGCAACCAGAGGTTGGATAAAATAATCCAGTTGTAGGATAGGCCCTGTAACCAACAAAACTTAAATTGTAGCTTACAAAAAATTACCTATATCAACATAATAGAACCGTCATGTTAATTGTGAAAATATCTATCATTTCCTCAAGTAGATCATGTATGGTTATTTAGGGCCCGTGCTGCTGATAAACTATTTCTGAATGCAATTTTTTCAGTTTGACAAACTTATAGAAATTATTGCCTCAAAATCATCAGCATAGATTTTTCACCTCTTTGGACTTGACGTTACACCAGACTTAATGTGTTACATTATATTGCATTTCAGGCAGCCACAGCAAGTAAAGAAACTCCTAAAAGGGGCAGTGGTACATTATTAAAATGTACTACTTGCAATAGTTTTAGTACACTGAGTAGTAGAGCATTGACCACCCACATGGCGCAGTGTTCTCCAGACAACAACAATGTGGCGGCGGCTCAGAACGCCGACGCTCGACCGCACAGGAAGTTATTTGAGTGTGATGTCTGCAACATGAAATTTTCAAATGGGGCCAATATGCGCCGGCATAAAATGCGGCATACGGGTGTGAAGCCATACGAATGTCGCGTTTGCCAGAAAAGATTCTTCAGAAAGGATCATTTGGCCGAACACTTCACGACACACACAAAGAGCTTGCCATATCATTGCCCCATTTGCAACAGAGGTTTCCAGCGACAGATCGCAATGCGTGCACACTTCCAAAACGAACATGTCGGACAGCACGACCTCGTCAAAACTTGCCCTCTCTGTAGCTACCGAGCGCCCACGATGAAAAGTCTCCGAGTTCATTTCTTTAATAGGTTGGTAGCTTGCTTCCGTTTGCGTTATTTAGAAATTGAGGTTAGCAGGACCAATTGTTCCGTTTGCTCGACAGGCACGGCATCGACTTGGACAACCCGGGTCCCGGGAACAACTCTGTGTCGCTCCTCGCCGCTGGCATCGCGAACGCTGCATATACGGACGGCACAATCGACCCGAGCGCGATGAATGCGCTGGGTGCGCTGGGCTCGGGTCTGTCTGTGTCGGTGGCGGCGGCGTATTCGGACAGCGGCGACAGCAATGGCGACCGCTCCGTCGACAACGCCACACCTCCCATGCACTATTTGACTCCACATGTGGAAATATCCATGGCCGATAATAATGAGACATTCTCGCCGGGACAGACTAACCACTTGGGCAGCTCTGGTATGTTTAGAGTGCTTACAAGTTTGTGTTGAATACTTCTCGATCGTTTGCGATTCATTAATTTTTTAATATATTTTGAATGCATTACAGAATCGCGCATGAATGGTGAAGGGCCGAGTTCACCGCAATCTGGCGACAGTGCTGTTGCTAGCAGTTCTCTCGGCCTACCTACAAATATTACTCCCTCCATTACTTTAATACCCATCAAACAGGTACGTACTTTTACATTACTTAGAATAGTATTGGAATGCGATGGAAGCCAATATCGTTCATTGTAGTATGCGATTTTATTAGTAAATGGTTGCTGAGTGTTCGAATGTTCCATCTGAAATTCAACAAATTCAACAATTGTGTTTCGGTCGGAAAGGTTTGGATGCCGGTTACACATATACAGAGGCGACCACCATAGTCCTCAAGGGTAGCAACGCATCTGTGACCAGCTTCGAACGGGACTATAACTAACCACTACTAACCGGACTATCACTAACACCAACTAAGAGGACTCGTCACAAACAGTCCTTTCTCTCATAGTCCTTATACTAACGAATACTGACCAACT
>DWLO01004154.1:0-10243 GCA_018245335.1 Dalla quadristriga | reverse complement strand
GTTGATTATTACCCTTACATTATGCATTATTCATGTGGCTTTTGTTTGCAAAATGGTTTTTAAGGAAAAGTTACAGTGTTAATAAAGGAGCTATACAAACACTTACCTAAAGCAATGTATCTGAATGAAAATGGATAGTATTTGTAAATATTTGGTAGGGGCGCAAGCTCGAATATTCTATAAATTTCTAATTACCATATGAATTTTACGGCCCAGTGATTTGAGCTGCCCTTTTGTTCTCTATATACCTACATAGATTCTTTTATATACTATTTATTTCTTTTTCTACATGAATTATTTGAAAAGCTAAAGTATTAGGTTTGCCAGAATAATAAAAAATGTGTTTATGCTTTTTTGTACGGTTAAAACATTATACGGAACGTATAGGGAATATGTTTTCAGGTATCACGCGTGAACGAACAAGCGAGGTTCAGTTTCGTGAAATAAATTCAATATAGCAGTTCAGCCATTGTAGATACCTACATAAGCTGAATCATGATATTCTGTGTACAGGGATATAAAGTATCACTATTTAAAAAAGCAAGTGACCTATATCTACGGAATACTAGGAACCCGAGTAAGCTAGCATGAAAAATGTCCAAATACAGCCTTGTATAGTAAAAATTGCCAAGCCATGAGCATTAAAGTGTATAATGCCATACCCAATGACATCTCTAGCCTTCCGGAAAAGTAATTTAAAACATATCTAAAATCTCGGTTACTAGAAAAACCATATTATTCAATAAAACAAATTCTTATAGATACAATTTAATTAAGATTGTATACTTAATATTAGATATTATAGTGAAATGTAATTGGTTGTAGTAGTATTAATTTGACTTCGTATTTAAGTTTAATTTATTTGCATGATACAATATTTTTTACTCGTTTACAATTAGACTTCAATGTTTTGACATTAATTGAACTTAATAGTTTAATTCAATTTACTATATTTGCATACCACACCCGTAGTAGCGATAATAGCCTAGTGGTTTACACTTCAGCCTCCTACTGGGGGTGTCCGGGCTTCAAATCCCAGCCTTAGTAATTAAATATCATGTGCTGACGGTGAAGGATAACTTCGTGAGGAAATATGCATCCCTGAGAGTTCTCCAATTATGTTCTCAAAAGCGTATGAAGTCTGGCAATCCGCACTTAGCCCACGTGGTGGACTATGGCCTAACCTTTCTCATCTTGAGAGGAGACCCGTGCTCAGTAGTGGGCCAGTGATGGGTTGTGATGATGATGATACCGTGGTTAAAATTGACGGACTCGTTAGAATAAGACAACAACTTTATTGTACCTACTCAATTTTAAAGCTAATAAATGGATATTATTATTATGTATCTCATTGACATATCACACATAAAGCAAAAAGGGGTTTCTTAATAACCTTAGTAAGTATAAAATAGAAATTTCCTTCTATTTTTTACAAGCATGCCAAACGCATCCATGCATCTTATTAATATTAAGGTTCTCTAATTGACAGGCTGACAGCCCTCCGTCTACCCCAAGTTTGTTGACACACGAGAGTACGCGATATTTTTTATTTTTTGAGGGCACCACGTCTCGACGACGTCAACAACGAATCATAAAATGCCATAAACTTAGGCGCGCGCTTGCCAAACTAAAAAGGTATGGTAAAAAGACCAGTAGAAAAATGACGCTAAAGGTACACTTCTAAAAGAACAAATAACAGCTTAATGTTCTCGAACTATTTGGGAATGGCTTCATTGGGGCCCTTAGTCTGAAATTCAAAAGAAATAGTTATTCATTAAATCGTATATTACAATATTAAATTATATAATGTTCTCTGTGTTACAATTTATTACTTTATTGAAACGTTGTTATACCTCACTAACGTTTAGTACAAAAGGCGGACTGAATGCCCAAAGCATTCTCTACCAGCCAACCTTAATGTAATGCATAGCGCTTACGTTTTGAATTTCGGACTAAATGGAAATTGATTCAAATGAAACTATCCAAATGGCTTATCCGTTTGTTAGATATTTAAAATTTCTACACGACGTCATCATCGACTTGTTACTACATAGGTACACCAATTTGCAAACAATCCTAAAAATATAATTAATCAACGCGGAACATAATAGAAATATTAATTAAAGACGCTTTTTTATCAGAGTTGAAATATATTTGTACTTAAAACTTTTCCCAAATTTTCTATTTCATTATTTTTTAGATTAGTTGCACTCTATGAAACAAAGTTTAGAAAAGTATCTAGTAGTAGTAGTAGTAGTAGTAAGTCGTCCGGGATTGGCACTCGCTCGGTGGATCTAAATGAAACTTAGAGGAAAAATTTGCCGTACATTTTTATAAAGGGAAGTTGCGACATGATTTGGTAAACAAGTACAAGTCAATTTTGAGCGGGGATTTGGTACTTTAAGTTTGTTTCTAAACGAATTCGGATGGTGGTACTTTGTAGCTTTACTTCAAGAAATCAGGAAAAATTAAACGAATAAAATTGAATTACTTAAATCGAGATTGATTTATCTAGATTGATCGCATAAAAATACATAAAGACCCTGTACCTTACTTACATTTCATGTAACCCATTGTAATTTTTGGTGTACAATAAAAAGTTAAATAATAAAAAAGCTAAATTCTTGAAGTAAGAAATTAGTTTACATTAAGCGCAAAAAGTCCGTCAATTTTTTAATAATTTGTTTTCTAAGTAGGTATAAAGACAATGGACCAAAACTATAATTATAATAGATTTTTCGAATTCAATTTATAAAATTTAATTTAAATGGTTTTACTCAACCCCAATTGATCAAATGTTTTTCTTGAATGATGAAAATCAACTATCTACTTAGGTACAGATGACGTCATAAATATTAGTAGCAAAATAAATTGAGCAAAACCAACAGAAACATTTACTATACTAGCAAGAATTACTTACAAAACAATTTTATATCAGCTACTTCTATGATGCATACGATGCATGAACGATCTACTAATAAACAGGATAACGGTCCAACACTGTATTGTGAAAATTAAAACCGCCAACAATCGAAATAAGTTGGCTGAAAGTTCGTAGGGCGGCCGTAGCGCAGTTACGCGACGAAAGCGCTACGCCGTACCAAGAGCCGCGAGCGCTCTGAACAGGCTGTGCAATGCCACCCGCCTTATATGCTACGCCGTAGCCACCCGCCTATTCTCGCCCCTTCCGTAACTCCACTCGGGACGTTCCGTACAATTCCATCCCTCGTCGCGTCGTGTTCGTGTCGGTAGAAATACCGCGTCTCGTCGTAAACAACAATGGTGTTTTATTGCTAAACGGATTTTTTCTATGTTAGCAAGGAATGCCTATGAACCCTTTTTGGTTCATAACAATCAGACCTAATACATAAAAGTTTATTTCTCACGTGTTTCTTTGTTTCAGTATATTGGGTTGACGATACAGCGTATTACATGTAATTTAAACAATGACCACCTCTAAACGCATAGTAGGTACTAATTATATTACGGTGGAAAGGTAAACCTGAATGTTAATATTTCTTTTATTAAATTATACTATTTTTAGGGTTCGGCCCAAACGGTTCCAACTGGGCCCTATTACTAAGCCTATGCCATCCGTCTTCTATATACCTTTTGAGCCTTTATTAGGTAGCCGGTTTAATTTTTTACAGAATGTGTTAATATTTGTTCTAAGATATCATATACTAGCGATCCCCTTCAGTATTGTAAACCTCTATTTTTGGAAATAATAGCCATAGATTATGTTGAGGATCTTAAAGCTTGCAATCCGGTCTGGAGCAGCGTGGTGATGTAAGCTTCAGGTTTCCACAATTATTGTGACCTGTGCCCTGCAATAGGCTGCTACTGGATTTTTGCCAGTTATGCCTAAGCTAGAAACTTAAATTTTCCGGGGTGCATTTTGCAGACGATCAAACTTTAAATGAATAATCTACTAATTAGAACTTTCACTGGCAATAAATGTTAAACTCAATACTACAGCTTCTTTCTAACGTTTGTTTCTGGTCGAACAAGGCTTACTTAAACATCATTTAAAAATACGTGTTGTGAAATCGCCACGTATTTCTAAGTTTAAACTTTTGTATAGACACGTTTTTGTAGTTGTGTTATGAAAGTAATAAAAAATCATGATTTTCTTTCAAAAGATACCATGCTAAAAATATTACCAACAACTTCAGTACGTTCATATTTGAAACTACAACTAAATAACAAATAAATACCCCATACATTAAAAATAATCAAAATCAAATAAATGTCTGTAATATCTTGTACCGGCTGACGATTAGTTTTGTTAATAAGAAGTTATCGTTTTTGATTGATACATATAAATACTGTTCAACGACTAATACAAATATGTTCGTATGAATGCGATCGTCTATCTACTTACTGTATCTCTTCTATTCACTCGGGCGTCTTGCGAATCACGTGTTGCACTTCATAATTCAATAAAAAAGTACCAAACGCCTTACGTTCTATCACAAAGATCCAGAAATACTAATCTCGTCACTATTAAACCACATATAAAACTGTTTGTTTACATAAATCTGGTGCAAAACATCATACTAAATAAAATGTGTTGTTTAGGCGGACTCGC
The DNA here is from genome assembly GCA_018245335.1 of Dalla quadristriga. Lineage (NCBI taxonomy): Eukaryota > Metazoa > Arthropoda > Insecta > Lepidoptera > Hesperiidae > Dalla > Dalla quadristriga. The sequence goes on along the minus strand of DWLO01004154.1, from coordinate 5,652 downwards.
GAGCGCTAACTAGCGGCGGCCTCCGTAAACTGCCTCCAGGGCGGCTGGGGTCGGCAGGGTAGTCTCGCGTCCCTCTCGCACATATCGTCCCTTAATAGGTTCGGTCCTCCATTGCGTTACGCAAAAACGACACTTTTATCAATGACATAGGAGATATAATATTAGTAAGTACGGAGCTTACGCTAGGCGTCTACGGCCCCTCGGAGGCTGCGCGTAGTGGCCTTGAGCGGCTGATGTTTTCATCCCGTGTGCGTAATAAAGCGTTTAGGGAGGGGGACCAGTGACTTCTTCTGAAGGATTTATAGACGATCTCTAATATTAATTCTACCAGTTTTTAACCCTCGAGCTTGTCGTGGGACCGACAGATGTGGCGTCATTAGCTTAATTTTAATAAACGCAATAACCTTGTATGATCCCAACATAAAAATTGCTAAGTATATTACCAACATATTTATATGTATTTACACACTTAAAATATACCTGAATATATCCTATTATGTAAATAATAAAATTAAAGAAGGTAAAAACAAGCATAAAATAGCGATGAATTAAAAGATGCAAAAAAAATTTGCGATTTTTTATTTAAAAATAAATAATAAGTACAAAAATTATAGCTTTATTACTAGCACAACAGTAAGGTTACATTTTTTTTTATTCATTTAATATTGGATTTATAACAAGTTAAATAAAATTGTCCAAAAAAATTTAAATCAATATTGCAACTTTCACTATAACAATTTGCATAAATATAAACCATTTAACAGTTATGAGAATTTAATGCTAACATTGTGACTGGTGACACATTGTTCTGCAACATGTTGGCATTGTGTTTATTATTATTCATTTACTTATTTTTATGGTGTTTAGGTCAACCAATGAGCATTGGCTGCAATTTGCCAGAATCAAGCAATGCCTTGACATCAGATCCTCCACCAACACAATTGCCATTAATGAAAACTTGGGGCACCTGAAACATAGAAATAAAATCAATATTACTTTAGTTGGCTGCAACCCAAAGGGACGCACTGAACGCACGGGTCTCTCCTTCCAATTCAGCTAAAATTTTACTACATCACGCTGGTCCAATGCGAATTGGTAGAGGGGTTAATGTGGCTGACCCGAGTGACGGAAGTTTTTCAGGCCACCCGAAGGCCTACGACATGACTTGCGACTATTATCTAACGATAACAACCGGGTGCTCTCTGAATCATGGAATCGCATTAGAATTTTTGCCAGTAGCGGTCACCCATCCTTCACGTGCTCTCCGAAGCATGGAAGCGCTCAAGAAATTTTGTCACTACTGGTCACCTATTGAACTGCCGGTCAAGACTTGCGGGGCGTATCCTGTCAATCAGTTACGACCGACATTCCCTGCACAACCTTGAATGCTAACTTTTAGTCGGTTTTACTTATATAACTGACTAGCTCTTGCCTGTGTTCAATTTATGATCAATGTTCGGATTTCCCATAATCCTGTAGCCTAGCCTAAAAAGTATCCTATAGCCTTCTCCATGACTCAAACTACCTTCCTCCCAAGTTCTATGAAGATTAGTTATAAAGTTTAGCTGTGAAGGCATATCAAACAAACAAATATTTGTATTATGGTAAAAATTAAGCACATAAAATGTATAAAGGAAAGTATGTAGAAAGTAATTTGTGATTCAGTTCTGGAGAATTGGGTTTGAAGTTCTAAATTTGTTAAATTTATTTTTAGCATGTTCTCTACTGTGTGAACTTTACTGCAAACTGCAAAGGTAGAACAAAAATACTTGTTCATACAAGTATTTTTGAATCATCTCAAGAGTACTTTTGTAATAACAGTGACTAAACATTCACAAGAGCATTTGTTATGTTAATGATTGAAACTTTTAACGACTGCCAGTAAGTTTTTTATATTCCCATTCTATACTGAATAAGATATAGGTTATAAAAGAATAGTGATAGGAGTAGGAACTCAGCATACACAAATACATTTGTTAGGTTAGTGATTAAAACTAACTGCCAGTCAATTATTTAAGTAAATAAATTATATTTAAATATAATGAATAATATCTACATCTTCAAAGAATGGTAATAGGAGATAGGAATTTTGAATGTTTTAACACAACATTAAAAACAAAACCTTCCTTCTTATGCAGTTGGGTAAAAATTATATGACAATTCAAGATCTTAGCAACTTTCATCTATAGTAAGTACTTCATGTTTGAGTGCCCATTATGTAGGTGGTGGCACATGCACCGGCCTATGACGCATTATGAACAAGATAATGTTGCCGTGCGTCAGCCATAGGTTACACCCACAGGCTCATCATACCTTCCTGTACACCAACGTAGTTTTATATAATAAGTTTTTGATAGGATAGTAGATGATTAGATAGTACTTACAGTTCTAAAGCCCGTGATTTGAGCTAAATTTTCTTGAATTGCAGATCCATCATCACGCTCATCCAATTCATATACTTTTATAGGTTGTTTTACCTTCCCAAAAACCTGAAATTCACAATTGATATTGAATTTTTGCGCGTGCTTAAAACCTTGAACGAAGTAGCAATAAACGAGATGTGAATTAGAAACAAATAAATAATTTAGGTTTATGTGCATGACGCAAACATAAAAATAATTTAAATTACACCATAATTTTGAGCTATGAAACTTACATCCTTTGCCAGTTTGCAGTATGGGCAGTACGATTTTGAAAACACGACGACCTTTTCTTGGGAAATAGCCTCCTTGATAAACTGTTGAACTTCAGTTGAATGCGCCATTGCGGATGCACGGTGGGCTCTGCTAGATAATGCTCCCATACGATTTGAATCAAGTTTATATAAAAAAATTGTTATATTGCACACACTGACATTTGTAATTTTTGTTATGTGACATTGACATTATCGAAGACAATCATTGACAGTGTCAGAAAAGGCTAAGTTAAGCACAGATTAGACATAACTTAAAATAAACTCTACTAAATGCGCATCAGATAAGTCTACGAGGACCCCAAACTCTAAAGCCTAAACTTTGAGCAATTTTTCAATTAATCTAGCCAAAAATTATTAAAATTATTGGAATTGACAAGAATTAAACTTGGATAGTATTTTCAAAATTCCAAATCTCAAATACAGTGTAAAACAGTGATTCACGGTTTTAATGTTTTCAATATTCTAATCGAGTTAGTTTCATGGTATTATTTCATGGTATTCGAAGGAAAAGTATCTGGACAGCCCAAATTTCATGGACGGAATTTTTAGACGGAGTTACTACCATTGGGGAAGTCCAAAGTCAAAACCATAATTAATCAGTACAGGCAAAACACTGTCTTCGGTGCACTGTTATAATTTATTATGGGAAATTTTTTGGCATCGTTACAATTTTGGCCACAATAAATTATTAAATTACATTTTGGTTCGTTAGGTCTTTATAGTCTCTACCTAAGTATTTAGTTTGTTTGTTTGTTTGATACGCCTTTTCGGTTAAACCATACGACCAGTCTTCATATTTGGTAGAGATAGTTTGAAACACGGAGAAGGTATACATATTTACGAGTACATACGTTTATTCTGTATTCTGAGTTACGTACATACTTTTAATCCGAATATTGATCCTTAATTTAACGCGGACAAAGTCGCGGGCAACAGTTAGTAGTAAATAATAACTTGAATGAAATAGGCTGAGCTTATTATGCTCTAATCCAACTATAGGAACAAACCTTTAATTAATAAAACATAGAGGTACATAAGGCAAAATTAAAACTAACTACAACAAGGTAGGTATCGACAAATAGAAAATATCCATGTCAAGTATACTAAACTTTGCTTTATGTAAAAAACTGGTATTAAAGTGAGCAGAAATCTACCTCGTTTTATTCCCACACATGTACTTACAGTGGCTATTTTGTATCAATTACGTAGCTTGTTATTACTTCACGCCATTGTATCATGCCGATTGAGATCGACCACCGGGCAACATTTTGTAACAAACGGTACAATCAAGTATGCACCGTTAGTTAATTACAGGAGCTCCTAAGACATGCAATAAACAGAACGTGTCACTTGTAAACCTGCTTCATTTTGTTACACTGTAACATTACTAGACATTGGAAATGACTATAATATGAGACCAACATCAAAATACTGCTTAATAAACTGCATAATAGAAACCCCGTTAGTTATATACCTAATAAAATGTGCCACTTTTTGCTTAACTTTAAATAGAAGCTACAGAATGTAGTAAGTAGATTTAACCATCGAGGCACTGGGTGGAAATCGCTCTGGTTGCTGGGGAGATAGGATTTTCTCAGTCCTGTCTGCCTATGCTACAGAGTTAATTAGACTATGTTATTGCTAACAATACAAACATAGTCATAGGCCAAAATTGTTACTAACTTTTACCTACTAATAAAAATTATGGATTGTAGGAAGTGAAATAAAAATATATTTGTTTAATAGTTATAGACCTACAAAACCAAAATGATGTTCAGCTTGGTCACAGAAGCGTTGCTACTGACAGTTTGCTCTGGTCGCGTCAAATATTACTAAGTTCTATCAACGATGAGATGATAGCCTACTGGGTAAGACTTCGGCCTCCTGCTCGGGGGTCCGGGTTAAAATCTCAGGCACGCAACTACAACTTGTCTAAGTTATGTGCGCTGTTAGTAATTGAACATCATGTGCTTTCGGTAAAGGAAAAACATTGTGAGGAAACCTGCATGCCTGAGAATTCTCCATAATGTTTTCAAAAGCGTGTGAAGTCTGCCAATCCGCACTTGGCCAGCGTGGTTGACTATGGCCTTAGGCTGAAGTGCTCAGCATGAGAACAGCATGACTATCCACGTTGTTCCTAACTTTTTTATTTTGTGTGCATAAGCCGTTTTCATAAAAGCTTCGCTGCAAAGCACATTGTTGGGGTCAAATTGTTTAGAGCGTTGTTATGGCATATGGTTCCGAACTTCTGTATTTTGGCAGTAAAAGAGATAAGAATGAATTAATAATACTAGACTTATAAAATTCGGTATTTTATACGTTTTTATCCTTTATTCAAACTCCTCAGGGGTGATTGTTGGAAAAACAACCGTCCCTTTTCAGCTGTCTCCACCGCACCGCCGTCATCAGCAGCCAGCATTCTATACCAAACTCTTTACAATAGATAGCAATCATAGTAAAGCGGATCCACTGGAATTACCAATGACAATGCGCGGGTGAATGTATGTTTGATGTTTTGAAATGGATCTAAGCCACCTGCAGGGCACTGGGTGGTGAGCTGGCGAGTCCTTGCTATCATTAAACTTACATTATAACATACAACATAACAACAGCACGACACTCGGGTAGTTATATGCGAAAATAAAATAGGTAATAGGTACTCGTGTGTCGATTTTTCTCTCGGGAACTTGGTGTTGGGCTAACGTTATTTGTTGTGCTTATAGATGGATAGGTGTTGAGGAATATGCACAAGAGTGCTTACTATGTACAATGTACATGTATCTTTATTTAACAATGAAGGACTATAAACACCAAATTAAATCTATAAAAAGTACACAAGGGAATGGTAAAAACTATGAGCAGTATAAACAGGGAAGGAAAGAAAACGAACAACTTTAATGAAAGTAAATTTTCAGTGCCAAAGAAGAATATTATAAAATACTTAAAGGAGTTTACAT
>DWLO01004153.1:0-10244 GCA_018245335.1 Dalla quadristriga | reverse complement strand
TGAATGATATATAATTGTTTCTCAATAAGCGATTGTAAATCTTGTGAGAAATAAATGATCTTTAACCGTAACCGTAATAAAAAGTTTTGATTTGAATCCGCGCTTGGCCAGCGTGGTGGTAATTTTAGACATATTTACATGTCCATAGCACCTTGCTATGCTAACTAAAACACATTTGGCACCAGATCAACCGGCCAGGCTTCGCGAAGCTGTTCTTCGACGCCAGCTCGGAGGAGCGTGAGCACGCCACGAAGCTCATCGAGTACCTGCTCATGAGGGGAGAGCTCACCACTAACGTCAGCTCGCTCATCACCATCAGGGTAAGCTTCATCATCAAGTATCATTTCATCTCATCCTTCTGCCAAACTGCGAAACAGTTTGTCGGCAGCTGTCTAGGTTTCTTGGTAACAACGTACTTAGTGACTAATTATCCAGTGATATATTTTTATTAATTTTATGGGTTTAAGATAGCAAACGAGCATGCAGCTTCACCCATCCGCATTCCTCTTCACTCTTCTTCCTTCTACACTAAATCCTTTTCTATTACCGGTGTTGTTGGTATTGTTGGACCTGTGTCCCCACGCAAGCCTTCCAAATAAAGGGGTCCAGTTACACCTGGGACCCATGATATCGCACCCTTAATGATATACAGACCTAATAAGACATCGGCTCGACTTGAATTGAGTCACAGGCTTCTGTTAACGTCATCTATGATTTCAAATTGAAATTACATCTAAATTCACATTTTTGTTCACACAGCGTATCATAGGTATCTTTCATTCTAATGTGATTTTGCACCGGACAAATTTGCAGTATGTTTTGTGCAGTTTTCCTAATAATCTACTTTTTCGAGTTAGCCAGTATATCACTAAGAGTGCGATATGTCAACGAGATACAAATATAGTAATAATAATATTCGTTGCTTATTTATCTTGCACGCCTCAGCCCCCGGAGCGCAAGAGCTGGGATAGCGGCCAGGACGCGCTGGAGCACGCGCTGCGCATGGAGACCGAAGTCACCAAGAACATCAGGACGGTGATCGTCAACTGCGAGCACGACCGCGAGGCCGGCGGCAACGACGACAACGACTACCACGTGAGTTGATGGCGGGTTGGATCCAGGGATAGCCACGTGTGTTGCGTGATAGTCGGGTCAGAAGGGGGTATAGCCGAGTGGGAGGCGGTGATAGCGACGTGAGTGTGTTGCGTGATAGCGGGTTGGATCCAGGGATAGCCGGGTCGGGTGGGAGGCGGCGGTAGCCACGTGTGTTGCGGGATAGCCGGGTCGGAGGGGGTGTAGTCAAATGGGAGGCGGTGATAGCCACGTGAGTGTGTTCTGTGATAGCGGGTTGCATCCTGTGGTAGTCAGGTCAGAAGGGGATATAGTCGAGTGGGAGTCGTTGATAGCGAGTGGGGAGCGTTGATACCTGAGAGGGAGTAGTAATAGCCAAGTAGGAGTCTGTGATAGCGAGTGGAAGGGGGATGGACGAATGATTAACTTGATATCCGAGTCAGAAGCGATGAAAGGGTTTCGTTCTCGGGGTTCCAGAGTTCGAATCGCTACTTCTGACTATTTGAATGTATGTGTACCTTATATTAAATGTCATTTGCATTGACAAGCACTACAGTAAATTATAAAACTAAATTGACTATTGCAGCTTATCACTATTCCTGTTTTTGCCAACAGCTTGTCGACTACTTGACCGGTGAATTCCTCGAAGAGCAGTACAAGGGACAGCGTGACCTCGCCGGAAAGGCCTCCACTCTGAAGAAGATGATGGACCGTCACTCTGCCCTGGGCGAGTTTATCTTCGACAAGAAACTCATTGGCATTGACATATAAACATCTTCGCTGCAGCTTGCTTTTCACTTTAAAATAAGCTTAGTTATCTGTATAACTTTTGTTTTTCTGTAGACTTATCTAAAAATTACCTATAGATTGATTGTCTGTGCTAGAGTTTTGGCAGTAATATTTAATCTGTTTAATTGTATTTAACTGACAGCCAGCATTGCTTCAATGTTTTAAATGATACTTCCCATTACATGCTTGGTTTCAATGAAGGTTTTGTAGTATTAAAAAAAATTACGTTAATTGTACATATAAGTTGTTTTTCGTCACTAAAGTTATATCGTTACATGTCACAACTTTTCCTTATTTAATCTATCGCATCAAACCATTGAAATGTAAAATTGCCATTGTTAAAAACGTAATTGCAGTACAAATTATGTGTAGAGTAGTCAAATCATTTTTTTTTTATAATGCAATAGTCCTTTTTTATTTTTTTTAGAACAATGTATAAGTAGGTACTAGATTGTAATAATTTACTCCACTATATAATTAGAAATGGTCAATTCAATACAATAAATTATGTAGAAACAAATATAAGTTTGTTTTTTCTTTTTTTAGTGTGTTATCTATGGTGTGAACCGATAAAATATCCACAACCCCAATATATGTAATGAGTAGAAGGACACCAGATTGACCGTCAACTACTCTTTGACTGATTGGTTTGGCGGCTGTTTGTTTTTCTGTATTAGTACTTTCTCGAGATAATTTTCAATTGTAACTATGTATGAAGTCCTTTAAATATTATGCTCTGGTATGAAGTAATAAACATTTCTTGAGCTGAACAAAGTGTATCTGCTTAACAAGTGTGATTCAGGATACGTGTAGCGCCATCTCTTGACGAGTTCTCTAATATATAATGCGGAATTTAACGGAAGGTTGAAAGCTTTGAAATATAGAACGAACGAGGGTCCTCCAACGCAACCGCACTGGTGACAGGCGAAAAACATGGGGCCTACGGGTCTCTAGGTATCTTTTATTACCCGGGCAGATACTCATGGAGATGAAGTCTTTGAATGAAAAGTCGAAATCAAGACTGTTCGCCCTGTCAGTGTTGTCATTAATAATAGACTTATCTTAATGCCAAGCGAATATTAATTCTATCAATAGGTATCTTAATTTTTACAATCATGGTGGCTTTTAATGAACTTATTGCGTAGACGTAAATAAACATAGCTGCGATGAACAATGCTGATACGTACGCGGACTGCAGACATATTGGGCGAATCAAACCCGATGCGCGCGTGACCGAAGGTTTGCACGCGTTTGTCATCTTATCGTTGAAAAGTTGTCATCATCATTTTAAAATTGATATTCGAAGTTCAGTATAACATATCAAAAATACCTTCGCCGTCCCAACACTGAGCAAGGTCCTGCTGGTTAATTGTGAAACAGAAGCGTATGAAGACGAGAGAATCGCTATCGGTTTCATTAAGACCCCGAGACTATCATAATCAAATAGGACAAACATCACTAGGCCCTTCCCAATTGGAGCCACTTTGGATAAAATGAGCGCTATTTTTAACAAAAGCAATTTAATCACTGTAATTCGGTCTCCTATCTAAAAAATTATATTATGACCCATTTTTTAGCACCAAAAAGTGCGGCGTCTTATACTAAAAATACCTCAGTAATGCTTTACTTACCCATTGCAGAGTAACGTCAATTTTTAATTTTACTATAGTAACCTCAAATAAATTCGTGTTTATTAACACCTATTATTATGGGTTTCGTTTGAACAGCTCCATCTGGAAAGGTCTACAATGTTGCCATTGACAGGCGATTGGTATACGATTGAAATGGCAGACTTAGTCTACAGGTGACAGAGGTTTTCTACGATATCGTTACAGAAATCGCCAAGGAGATAGGCAGCAACTACCGAACGCTGCCCACGTTCGAAAAAGGCCTGTACGAGCACACGTACCGCAAGCACTACTCGTTGCAACGCAACGAGCTGCTGCGCTGCCGCTGGAAGGAGTACAAGCAGCATATAGAGCAGCGGCAGTTCGCGCCCTTCCAGTTTCTAAATATACGGTAAAGGCGCTTTTACAACACAATACAAACACGTTATTGTACCAGGGCAGAATATACAAATTAGGAAGTACAATAGGCTATCGCTAATAGCGATCTCTTCCAGATGGAGAACACATAATATGGAAGAAACCTCTCTGGGTATTGGTGTACCTTCATCAAAATTGATGGTTATGTAAATAATGTTCATGCGTTTCTAGTGTCTTAATATACCTACTTACGGTAAACTTTAAATTCTATCATACGTTGAAGGTGATTTTTAATCTACAGAGATCTTCATTTTCACAACGGGAGGATACGATTCGTGCCATCGGAATCAATTTATCAGTACCCTGAACATCGAATGAAGCTCAATGCTGGTCCAGGGGTCGACTTCCGCGGGCAAATGCCCATCCCTCAAGAACTGCAAATGAAGCGAGGGACAGCTGTAAAACAAGATGGCGGCGTAAGAAATATTGTAGGAAAAAAAGCAAAGCGTGATGTTAAGGAATAGTTATAAATAATTTTATTTTGAGCAGTGTATTTTATTAGATATGGGAGAATTTATATTATTTATTTTAATATTAAATATTACTTATCTTATGAGTTTTACGTATCATTTGATTTTATTTGAGCTAAGTGAAATCTGAACGATCTTAATACCTATTTCTTATTGCAGAATCATACATACATATTTATTTAAAACCACTAAAAGTATAAAAAAGAAAGGAGAACTAATATTATTTTATAACTAAAATATTATATACGAAAAATGTCATCCAAAACTCCTCCATATGGCATAGTGCCCAACACGCTGGCAGCGTTGCCTCTTTGTATCGCAATACTTATTTCTAAAATAAATAATATAAATTCTCCCATATCATTAATGTTGGACGTCTGTTATCTAAAGATGTAAAATTTTCTTGACAAGAGCTAATCTTGTCGTGGTACATTTCAATTAATAATACAAGCCGATTCTGATAGTATTACCGTATCAGAATCTGTCACGATTAGTGGGAACTCGCCTTTAATTTCACTACCGTGTATCGCTCGCTTTAACTCGCAGACTCGGCCAATTTCCGCAGGTCAACGTTTCGAATTCGTTATGCTGTGAAGAGTGGTCTAAGCTATGAACACAAGCGATTAATTAAGCTTAATCACTGTTAGTTACTTTCAATATAATTGCGAATGTGTTTGTTGGATTATGACTTTGTCTTGTACACTGCAACCGAGCAAGAGATTGATGTGATTTTTTGCATAGAACTAGTGAATTAGTTAGAGAGACCTTTTTACACCTAAATTAATAATTTGACGAATAACTTTTACGTCGCAGGAAGTTCGCGTGGGCGAAGCCACGGGCAAAATTTTAAACAAATAAAATATTTTCGCTGACTCACTAAAGATGGAAAATAGAAAATTCATTAAAGATGGGTACGCGGCTATACTCAAGTTAATTTATCGGGATCGCCCGACTAGTTTCGGTCCAATACGTAGGCCTTCCTCAGGAGTTACAGAGCTGCGCCGTCGCCCGTCGTGCACTGCGTTCGCTCGCACGCCGCGCGCGGCTTGATGCGACCGAAGGCTCTGTGACGTCATCGGCAACCGCGTTCAAGTCGCTTGAGTGTCCTCTCCAGCGGGTGTGTAAGGCTCGGTGCACACTTCGCTAATCATGTCGTGTTCCGTATTGACCCATATGCAAGGAGTGGTTTCCAGGCTTGAGATACTTTAGTATAGCCCCGTACCGATCTAAAATGAATACGAACACTCACGAATCCTTTAGTAGTCGATAGAAAATATAAAAAAATTGATATCGCAATTCAGACCGATTAAAAAAATCTTGCATAAATTTACCTAGTACTAGTAGGCAACATAGGGTAAAGGTGGTTGTTGAATAAAACCGCTTATCTCTCATGGCTCAAACACACCAGCTGTCATGTTTTCCGCAAGAAATTGAAGCGGCTCCCTTCCTGTTTCCACATGCTGGTAACGTTTTTGTACAAAATCTCGTGCAAGGGTATTTTTAAATTGGCTTCCACTCTCTTATATCTTACTGAAAATCTGCATGCTCGTATTTAAACGTTTAATCAAAGGTTTATGAATTCTGCTAAAATTAATTGGTCTGCGAACTAAAACGTAAAGTTCCGTTAATGTATAGTTGCTCAAAACACACATCATTTGGAAAATTCAGAGGTATTTTGGTATTCGAATTACGGACCTTGCAGACTTGTTGTTGGCAGTGTAAATATTCATCGTTCAGACATTCAATGTGAGCCATAATTTTCTTCTTTTATTCCTTTTAATTGCCAAACATTAAAAAACAAAATGTGCAAAATAGGCGATCGAAATTTAACATTGCGACGCCATGTTTAAAATGTGACGTCATCGCCCGTGCCGGTGTAGACGTTTGTATAGTGTGTGTGTTTGGGTCGTGATTTTGGGGTCTTGTGACATCATTGGAACCGCGCGAAAGATAGCGGCGTTTAAATTTTTTTTTTTTTTTTAATCTGAATCATTTTCAACATTATTTATATTTTTTTCGATTCAATTCAATTCAATTCAACTCAAATATATTATATTCTTTCATCATAGGTATGCGCATACACTTAATCACCGTCGTAACAATTAAAATAAGGACTATATTTACATTTACATTTTAAAATAATAATAATAATTACAGTGTCTAACATAACATAATATCTAAAATATTTAATATAACTAAATAAAAATTAAAAATTAACATTAAAAGAAAAGATGATAAAACAAATCACAAAGATAACTTGTAGGCTTATTGGCTTGTAGACGCTTGCCTCATTGTTCCATGCATAATTGTCGTTCAGGTACTTATTTACCGTAACCTTTGGACAAGAGCTGGGCTTTAATATTCTGTTTAAACCTGTGCAAGGGCAAGATTATAACAATGTAAACGGCGATTAAAAAATATTAATAAAATCCTTGCATATACTCCATTGTATTTTGTTCTGCCGTCACCACACGGGAATTGAGAACACACTCAAAACAGAGGTATCATCTTAATATCATAAAAATAAATACACTTAGACTTCAAAGTGCAGTAAGGAACGAGCATCGAGACCAACTAGCAATAAGTTAGTGCTCTCTCACCCATATTTCTTTTCCGCTCCGAGCGATCCGCCTCTAACTACACCGAACTTCGCCATCCCTTTGACGTCACGTTTCGATTCAACTATTTTCACATCATTACCCCGCACCGGCCTTAGAAGGAGCTCTCCAGTTCGGCTTTTGCATTTATTAGCCGGACTTCTTACCTGTGACTTTTTCAAGTTTTAAACATAACTTACTGCAATAGTTTCCTAGATGCAAATTGTGACCTTATACCTTCCTTTAAAATTACGGATATTAAAGACATATTTAAGTGAAGCTGAAGTGGCAATAGGCAGGCCGCGTCGTTCGATAACCGATGGGGAAGAAAGGTCCTCGAATGGAGACCAAGACTCGGAAAAAGAAGCTAAGGCCACCCTTCGACAGAAAACGGCGGAAGCCCGCTGGATTCAGAGGGCACGGGACGCGTCACTTTGACTTTGACTTTCATCCCCCTTTAAACGACCTTATGAGCTATATTTTGGGAAAATAAAGCAACCTATGTTCTGTTCCAGGTTACAAGCTATCTCCACACCAAATTTAATTAGAATCCGTTCAGTAGTTTTCACGCGAGCGGTAAATAAATACATTTTGACAAACTTTCACATTCATAATATTAGTAGGAAGGATAGGATAGGATTCTATTCTGGTCCTTCAAGCAATCATAATGCTTCAATTGCGCGCACCCTTCAGCAGAAAAAATCAATTTAAACGTGCGTTTAGGTAGACATGTGGAATAACTAGCGACAAATTTAATATTCGAGAGGCTGACTACTCGAAAAAGTAATATCCAGTTATTTTACGGCAAGGGATAATATTAAACTTGCTACAAATCTATCATTCCTTACTCCGAGTTGGTACGGTCCACTTTGACCTCCACTGTTTGTCCCTTGAGGTATTCTGTGATTGAATCTTGAATTTACTTACCAGAGCATACGCGACGTTTTGATCTTCAAGTAATATTGTGCCAAGTGCCTACTGTCTCTATAAGGATATTTCTAGTTGAAATAGATTTATCGTTGTGTGTAGTTACAAGTAGATGTGTATTGCTATCAATAGTAATTTTTATATTAATCTGTGGTTTAACTAGCTGCTTCCCGCCGCTTTTCTCGCCTAAAACCAGTTTTTTCCTTGTTTTTCCACGTCCACCAAATGGCATAAGCAAGCTTATGAGAGCATTATGGAGAACTCGCTATTATGCTGGCTTACTCAAAATGTTTTCATTGACCGTTTAAACAAGTGATATTTAATTCCTTCAATCGCCGCCATAACTATTTATACCTAAAGGGTCGAACCCGGACTATTCGAGTAGGAGGACTATTGAACACTCGTCATTTTAAATCATATTCAAAAACAGTTAATTTATCTTCGCACACAAATGTTACTATAGACTTCTAATTGGAATAATATTGTATCTTATCCTGTACTTTATATTGGTAATTTGTGGGAGATCAGGTACAAACTAAGCAATAGTTTCTAATTTAGCACACTAGGATTCCCCTTTAAAAGCATTTCACAATACATAGGAATCTGAATGATATCAAAAGTACGTAATGAAATTGTTTGCTAATTCAAATGAGAGATGTGTGTTTGTGTTTGCGTGAATAGGTGAGTGTGTGTGTGTGTTAATAAAAAATATTATGTTCTTAAGCGGAACACACCAAGCCATGGTCGGTTGCACCCACGTAAAATATTGACTCGCGCGAAAACGGAGGTGTCTCCAAGGGCGTCTAGTCATCTGGGAGAGAACTCTCTCCTTCGCAAATTGTTCATAAACATTAAGTACAAACAAAATTCCGAATAATCAACGAACATTCCTGAATCTCTTTTAAGTTTTGAATACGTACAGTTTATACCTTTTAGAAGCACAGTTCTATGTGGTACCCGGTGGTAGAACCTGTATAGGTTTCGCCCGTAGTGGTACCATTGCCACACCCATTTGTTTTTTTAATAATTCTGGTCGGAAAGGTGTGGATACCCATTACACTTATAAAAGGGGTGATTTCCCTGTTAACACATTATTATGTCACAATAGATAAAATCTCAGTGATCGGCTTTATATTAATAATACATACATAACCTATATAATAATAAAAAAAATATTTCAGATAGACCATCCATATACTGCGTGTGAGTTACAATAAATTGTGCTTAATATTATAATTATGTTAGTATTGTTAGTTTATCCACTGACTTCTTAAAATAAATTATTTAATTATGAACAAGTGTAAAGTAATTATTATACATACATTTACATATAATACATTTATTTTCTTATTCTTTTTCAATCCACCATCCAACCTTTGACATCGTGGCTTACAATATTATAATTATGTTAATATTGTTAGTTTATCCACTGACTTCTTAAAATAAATAAATTAATTATGAACTAGTGTAAAATAATTACTACATACATTTACATAATATAATACATTTATTTTCTTATTCTTATATATATCCAACCTTTGATTCGTGGCTTACAAAGATAAGACGCATGTATTTTACGAACTTACCTGTACCATACTTTGTCGCACGTAAAAATCACGTCTCGGTGCGTAATGGTGCGAAATATCAAACGTTCACGCACCGCCTCGCCCGACGCGCAAATGGAATGCGCTCACAGTCATTACGCTGGGATATCTGCTTTGAGTCTAAATGAAACACGTTTAAAATATCAGTGTTGTTTTGCTGTAATATTTTCTACGTCGCTAATTTACACAGCAAAATGCTGGAGCCATCTGTCGCCCGAAGAGAACCGTAGCTTTTAGAATTAAAACTAAAACAACTTCTTCACGGATTTCGGCCTGATACGGATTTCTTGCCGCAAGGCACGCAACTGTGTCTATTCGGAGTTGTGAAACGGAGTTTAAAATATTAAATAAAATGTTACTTCCCTTGACGTTCATGGTTGCCTAAGAGTTCTTCATAATATTCTCAAAGCCATTACCAAAACTGATGTTAAAACATTAGGTATATAGTGACATTAACATTAAATTTAAATTACATTTCAAATTGATTACTCAAATTGATTACTCAATTTGAAATCATTATGCAATTCGAAGTATTGACTTTAAAATGAGCTGCACTGAAGATCAGCGATGCTGGTTTTTAACCAAGCCATCAGCAAATGCTGAGTGCAAGGCCCTTTGTGGTATAGCACTGCGACACAGGTGACATTTTTTTTATGGTTATAATATAGCAAACGAGCATGCAGCTCCACCCATCCGCTGCCGCCCATGACATCTGTGACAAACCTCGAATAGGACCGTAAA
>DWLO01004152.1:0-10244 GCA_018245335.1 Dalla quadristriga | reverse complement strand
TTTAAAGGCAAATAGTTTTTTTTAAGTAATGAGAATAGCACATTTGCGTGCAAGTCAGATGTAATGCAGATGGTCGCCTCTTGTATAAACGTAAATGGCATCCACACCTTTTTAACCAAAAGCCATATCCCTCTGAATTTAACCTACAATTCTTTAAATTAGGCGCATTAATGAAAAAAAATTTTTTAAAATCTCTCAATAGTTTAGCTTTTTTATATTTTTTTGGAATGTATAACCCTATATAAATTAAAATTCTATGTTTACGGTTACTGTATTTGCAGTATATTACAGTACATCTCGTCAGTGAATAAGGAGGTTTAACTGTATTATATTTAAGAGAGCACATAGTATAATAATTATACTTTAGAAAAGCATGTAATAAGACAAGAGTTGCCTCTATGACTTTTAGGATTACACATTATCAATAACAATCATTTAATGTGTGTAAATTATTACGTGTCCTAATCTACAGGGGAATACAGTCCCTTGCCACAAGCAAACATAATCAACACGGAAATAAACACACAAAAACTAAGGGCCGTGCTCATGGAATTAACGTTTTAAGCCTAGCGGAGAACACTACTCTAGATTAGCTAAGAAACATTTATGCATTTTCAGCTAAAAACTACGTCCTAGTTGAATAGGTGTATTTGCGCGAAAATAAAATTAGCAAGTTGAAAAGAAATTCAGATCAGAAATGACTCAGAATTCAAATGTCAACTTCATACTGTCAATTTGCCACATCAACGAGAAATGTGAATTCCCTGAAAATAATCGGATCAAACCTATTTCAAATATTGAAAGGATAATGAAATTAAAAAGCAGGTTTTGGACAAAATAAGCGAATAACTGAACGGCCATATTGTACAGTACCATTCGAAGAAATAGGTGAGAAACCGTTCTCTTCAAGCAACTGCTGGCTGATGTGCACAATAAATGCAAAAATGTATGCAGCATACTTACAAAACGTAAAATCACTAATAATTACACTTTCGTTCCAAATAAATATCACACACTCGATGAACACACTTCACACAAGACCCAAGGCAGAAAACCGTTTTCGTTGCAATGGCTCAAATTCACTCATTAGACTACAATGGCGAGCGAGTTTCGATTTTTCTTTAGATTTCACAACGCCACCTGCCGCCTGAACTGTCTAAACTAAAATTCAAGTTTCTGGAAACTTGCAACACCGTGTAAAGAAAGAGATGGGCTATCTTCTTTAACATATGATAAAAAAAGACAAAGCATTTAAACTTGTGCTGCTATTATTAAAATAGACCATAAAGAAATAACATTACTTCTTTAGTTACAGCTTTTTTAAGTTTAAATTTAGGATTTTAGTCAACCATTGCTGAGATAAATTGAAAATATTTGCAGTGTTATATATGCAATTTACCTCTGCAGTTGATTCTGTTTCTACCATAGACAGTTTACAATAATTATGTGTTCATACTTGTGATGATAGGGTGTGCGTCCATCTATCTATCTGAAATCAGCTATACGATCCGAAATCGGAATGTAGTAATGTGCAGTCAGTCGCCAGCCACCTGCAGTCAGCCTTGCGTCAGCATTTTCATAGAAGTTTAGGTAATAAGTATGCTTAGTAGTGCGATAATTTACTTGTCATATACATTTTCGTATTATTTTTTGGCTGATTTAACTATTTAGCTTAAATATTTTAACAATTATGATGATAAAACCAGTCGAAATCTTTACATTTACATTATAAAATAAATATTTTTACAAGGTATCTAGATAATAACACAGTTTTATCCATCCATTCACACGACCTTATCAATATCTTCGGAGGATCGAACCCCTTCATGCACGTCAATCTCAATGCCGTCCGCTCCCCTGTGAGCTCCTGGAGCTATGTACCTCGGAATTGTCGGAGAAAGAAACCTTGTCATACCTAAAACAGTGAAGGCGACTGAAATGCTGCAATCCCACCCCACAAGCGGGCTAAAAGACTAAGGTGCATTTGACATCATGAGAAAACTGCCCGGGTCCAGAGAGAAAACCTTGAGTCCCGAATACTTCCCAAGTAAAAGGCAACGCGTGTATGAATGTTGATGTTATTAATATATCAAACTACTTATTATAAAATAGGTATTTACTGGTATACCTTCGATCTGTCAGACCAAAGCCTATTACGAAAACAGGCGAGGGTATAAAAAGGTTTTAATTCTCCGGCATTATAGATAAGCCTGTTACAAAAACCCAAGTTCGATGTCCAACATTGGGTCGCTAAAGTTGGTGTCAGTGTTTCGGATGGTTGTCGGTTGTCGGTTACTGCTCGGTCCCCTAAGTATGTCCCTAGCTTAACGATGCCCGTTTTTACCATAGACTTTTGTAGTATGAAACACTTTTAAAAACAAATGAACAATAGAGACCGAGACCGAAGAGGCGAACCGACGAACGATATCTAGGTACCTAACCAACTCAACAAAACTTGCAAAACAAATGTCCGATTCGTGCGCCCCATTTCGTAAGTTATGTTCTTTAGGCGATAATTTCAATTAACGCCCATAAATATAGTATGTGGTACTATAATTGGGCTCCCATGAACTACTATTTGTGTACCTTATAACTAAAAGTAGTTTATTTATTACAGATATCTTAGTTTTGCCAAAACCTGGTCATTTCCAAATCGCTACTCGTCCAGTAGCGAAAGGAATCAAGTTTCATTTTGTCAATTCACGAAGTGTTTACGCGAGTGCTGCAATACCGAAGATTTTTTATGGTGACAAAATAGCGTTAACGTCGTCTTAAACCCAGCTGCCCCTCAAGATGGCAGTGAAAAGTGTCAACCTTTCACCATAAGTGATCAGATTGTTTTCATGACCCATGAATCTACTCGTGTCGGCAACTACGAGGCACGAATGTTGACTCTAAGGAAGGAGTGCGATGGTGATAAAAAAGAGGAAATTTAAACCGCAACCAATGAATACTATAAAGAATAACATGGATTATAACTGGACACCTGGTCCTGACACCCTGAACAATCAGGATGCGGGTGTCCCCAGAGCAGTGTTCTTTCCTCATGCGAACTCTCTGCCTTTCGAAGAGAGACACGTCACATTGGATCAACCAGTCAAGGTAAACTGTTTATCTTCTGTCTTACCCTTCAAACTATTTATTTCCTAACCTAAGACAATCCTAATAATTAGCGCCAGAGATAAACGCATAATAGTTTGTCATTACAAGAGCTAGTATAACTGAATATCTTTTGGAGTATTGTACATATTACTGTCTTAAGTTTCCTTATTAACATTTCACCTGGCCAAAAGCTCTACAGATTTAGATAAAAAGTAATGCAATCGAACAACAGAAAGAGATGCAATTTTAATATTGTATTATTTTATATTACTATTTAAAAGAAAAATAACTTTTCATGATGTTCTCATTCCCCAATCTTTTATTTTGCTAATGATAAAGTGAGTTTTTTAGTTGTTTACAGAAGTAGGTATGATTGTAGTCGTGAGTGAGCACAGATCTCTGTACATTTATGAGTGATGTGATATTTTAATGTAATGGTTTTTATTTTGTAGTAACTGGTATCTTGTGCAAATCTAATTTATTATCATTTATAGTGACAATTTATAATTACCTTCTTTTGTGAATAACCCACTTTATGCAGCTATATAATAGTGATGACAATATCAGCTAAGAATGTAAATAAATATTAATATATTTGCAGGCAGTAAACAGGACAACAAAATTTTACTGTAAATTCACTGTCAATGAATGTGTTCAGGAATTGTAGTGATGATAATGGTATAGTTCTGTGGCTAATGATAACTTTTTGATATTTCTGTATGGATAAAATTGACAAAATCTATCTCGCTAGTATTACAATTCATAGTAACCCCTCGTGTTTCTGTATACATTCTTATTATAAGTCCACTTACTGATGATCCACCTATTGCAATCTATGCACAGGTATCCCCATAGAACAAGAAAAGGCTTATTAAGGTTAATTTTGTCAAGTTCAAAGAATTAAGCTAAACATCATGAGGGACCTTTATGCCTGAATGTTTTGATATGTTATAGGGATGAATTTATGTATCTGCTTGCCTGAAAGTTTTCATTTATCTATTCATGAGGAATTTTCTCATAGTGTTTGCAAGGGACTGTAACTTCAAATCTAAAGTCAAATCAAATTACTAAATACTATATTCATAACTGCCTATTTATGACATAGCCCTCAATTTTCTTATTTTGATCTCCTCAATGTATACATATATATTAACTGCGTCCTGCTCATGTGGCATAATGAAATGGGTTATTGATTCAATACATAACATCACAGTTTAGTAAAATTATGACTTCTAATGTCTCAATAAAAATCCATTGAAAGGGTACCTTTAGTCGATTCCCAGGCAATAATTACTAGTTATTTTCTGCTTAAACTGGCTGCCTGACTATCTTTTGCTGTTTAAATAGTCAATCCAGATATTGTATATTTTTCTGATATAATATTGGTTTTTAAAGTTTTCAGCCTATATAAATTAGTATGCATAATCAGTATAGTGTTCTTCACTGTTTTAACAGGTATATCAATTAAAGTGATTGGATGCAGCCTAGTACTCAAAATCGCTATCTGAAATCCTAGGAAGTTTAATAATGCACGGTTTTCTTTACACTTAGTCTTGTTTGTGGGTGGTAATCAATCTGTTTTGTTCAAAGCATACATGAATCATAAATCACTATAAAATGGGTATTGTGACTGTGCATTGTATGCCCTTTGTTACATCCACATACTTTACTGATCTGTAAGCCAACTGAGTGTGTTTTTGAAAAAATCTCCAAAATATAAATTTGCTAATTTTGTTGCATTCTTAAAACTTATTTTAACTAAGATGAAGGAATACGAAGAAATAAAAGTCCAGGGTGTGCTGTGTAGAATTTTGGGTACTTAAAGATTAAGTGGATAAACAATCTTGATATGGATTTATCTTTATTTACTTTGACAGCTAGTGTTTCTGTTTATCTCCTATTTTGTTCAAACATTAGAACTTACTATATCAGATTTAAGATAAAATTGATTATTTTCTTGGTTTCTACTGACATGAATGGAGGCTATTGCACCTCAACTGTCAAGCTGATTCTGTTGAGTTCAGAATTCTTAAATTTTCTTTGAAAATTTATCCAAAGAAAAAAAAATTGTTGGACCAGGATAATTATTATTTATAAGGGTTTTTTGGAGATTCAAACTGCGTGCTGTGGTTTAAATGCGAACACATAACTAGATGAACAACTGTGAGATTGTGTACCTATGTTTAAAATATCATTAAAATCTTAGTATGTTACTAAACTTTATTACAATATATTATACTGTTTAGCTGGGTTTTGTAATAAACTAATTCAGCTCTTCCATTATGTCACAATGTTGGGGTCTACTTATTTCAACTATATTTATTTGGTTTTTATAGTGCACTGTCTCCATTTCTAGAACTCCGAATCGAAAAGGTAACGGAAGGTCTCTGCCTCTGGCTGTGTAGTGGTCTCTAGCACCTTAACCTTATGAGATTACGCCGTGAAATTTGCATAGACCACGTAGTTTCTTGACCTAAAAAAACGTACTTAAAATATTTTATATCAGGGGTGAGGGCTCCATACATGTCAAGATTTTTCTCCTCTTTTTATTTTATTTTCGGAACTATGTGTGGGGTTCTTGTAAGGAGCTCGTTAATTAGAGTATACATCTGTATGTTCCATACATGCCATGCATACGATACGTAGCCACCTCGAACCAAATTGTGACCGCTTCTCTCGAAGCCTTGTTTAACGTTTCCAATCGCGTCTTGTTATGCGTTTACGTATGTCAATTAGTATGTATGTCAGGCTCGCCCGTGTGTAGTGCGGTGTGTGCATGGGGGCTGAGTCAGCACCGGCCATCGCGGCCGAGGTGCTCGAGACTGGTACAATTGTGCATTAGCAATTAAATGTAATGAGATTAAATTGTGCTATTCCTAGCTGCCCATCTGCTATACGTTCGGAACGGAAGTTGATTCTTATCGGTCGTGCTATGGGTGCAGGAAGCTCATATGTTGTAACTTGTTACACAGATCCTCTCAATCGCATGTAAATATGGACCATCATCTTGTGGTGTAGGTACCTATTTTAGGCTTATGCCAAACCTGAAAATCATAGAAGTGGTTGATAGTTGAATTCAATTTGATAAAGATTGTTTATTTTCACTGTGTTTATAAACTGCATACCAACAATGATGAATCAAGATGTTTTCAAACAAACGTACGTAACAATCGAGTCTATCCGTCATTCTTTGAAGTTACACGTTACAGTCCTCGATAAAGCTAGAAGATATTAAGAAGGAGTAAGCCCTAGTCGCCAAGCTTGGCGAGTGCGTGGTTGGTAGCGGCATAATAGACGACGTTGATTCTAAAATAGGACTAATAAGTAATGTTACAAACGTGGTGGCACGTAGGTAATTCTCTGACATTCTCACAATTAGCGTATAATAATGTGTATTACATCCAATTAAAATTGCAAGGCGCAGGGTCACAGAATGGACGTCAACATTTTCGTCCACAATACGGTATTCTGTCGCTCATAATTTGACGTGTTTCCTCCAGGCAATGTCTTGTCTTCCGACGAGTTGGTACTTATTTGACATAAAAAACATAGCTATTTGCTTAAGAATTTCTATTTTCAATGGATGCAAATCCGCACATCCGCTGAATGGCTTTGAACATTTACATCTATAAGCTCTGTAAGTGTTTGTGTGTGCTCTGTTTGTAACCATCAGATATTGCGCCAGCGAAAATACATGAAACCCTGTCTGTACAGTCTATTGAATTAGCTGTGTTCATGACACTGCAATGTTTAATACAGTAGAGCCCTCACTGTACACCACAATGGGGGCTCTATACATATTTTTTTACTTAAAATCTAGGCGTAAAGTGGACAGTTCTTCCGGTACCGTCTTATTGGGAAAAATTGTGACGCATTTATATTCATTGCTCCTCCGCTGAATTTCTTTTGGATGTTCAGGTGCCTTGTAATCTGAAATATTGATTACTGTTGTGTGTTTGTCGCCTGCTCTATAAATAGAGCCATTGTGATGTTTCAGATTGGAAGAAATGTGTACCGCGCGACACCTAGCTCAACGAACACTATTTTCGAATGCAGGGTGCTATCACGACATCACGCAACGTTGTCTTATGACAAGGGACACTTTTACCTTGTGGTAAGTTTGAATGTTTTACTAACAATCCTAGCCGTTGATAAGTTCCTTTAAAATTGGTAAAAAATTGGCAGTTGTGACTGATTTTAAGGGTTCTTGTGAATATCCCATAACGTCAAAGTCTGTCTTTCAAAAACAATTTATGCAACTAGCAACAGGTAACACGAATCGTTTTCTGGCGCCATGCCGAGAGGATTGAACTTACATTTTTTAATTTAGTGTCAGTAACACCTAGCAGATTAGAGACTGCTCAGATAATAAAAATAGAAGAAGAATATCATTCAATAATGAGCACTGGAACCCATTTGATGGCTCTACTACACCTCCATGCTCCTATCGTTCCATCTAAACCGTTCATAGCAAAAACGCTGTTTATTCTCATTCTCTGCTACTGAACAGTAACCTATTGCATTTGTAATTTATAATTGAACTATAAATAATTCTTAGTCTTAATTTACGCACTGGTGATAAGTATGGGTACCTTTTAGGTTCTTTTAAAGCATCATGGGATCTCATAAATACAGAAATCCCAAAGTATGGAAGAAGTAGATACAAAACTTACTGTTTAATTTAGATAGTATAAACTCATATATAATTGAATACTCTGTCGTTTAATAGGATTAATGCGGCCCATTTTTGTCTTTCGATCTGCCTGTAGGACTGCAGTAATCATAAGAATCACTCTACAAAAGACGAGACTCTGTTATGTCTGTTTGACGTATAATTGAAATCAATTGTCGAGGTATATATCTCTGAGTCATACGATTCAACGAACTTAATAGATTGTATCGTCGATATAATGTACAGTGCATTACTACACTACAGTGCATAACTACACTACAGTGGATAACTACACTACAATGTCTTACCCCCTCTTTCCCTTTTTACAGAACCGGTGCATTTTTTTAAACCGTATAATAATACTTTAAAGTCAATACAATAACCTAGATTAGTCTTACGAAGGTTTTTAAACGGATTTAGCAAATATTTGTACAAGGTAAATAGCTGTAAGGACCTAAACGAGTCTATTCATGTTTTGTGGGGCCGGAGTAACGATCACAGCGACAGTACAGGAGATGAACCTAAATCGCACTAAACCGCGAATCCTTGTACGGTTTTCCACTGTAGGCTATACAAACACCTACACAGGATAGGAAAAGCTGACAATAGCACCTGCAGATTCTGCAATGAGGCAGAGGAAACTCCCACCCAGGCCCTCCGTGAAAGCGTTGCATTAACTCAAAGCAGAAGCCGTTTACTGGGCGGAAGTCTAGTCGCACCGTGTACCATCAAGTATCTGGAACCTAAAGGCATCATACGCATCATCTCAACGGTTGACCTTTGGGATCAGATATAAACCAATAGGGGCAAGCTACAAATCTATTCAGGTCGCAGTGGCTTATGGGCCAGAACCAGTACCCCCGTTTCTCAAATAATAATAATAATGGGAGATGACACATGAAACTGTCCGAGGCCTGTTTGTCACAATAAACTGGTATACTTTTTAGACATTAATCCCTTTTAACATCGTTAAGAAAGAAGCGAGAGTAGCTCTAAATTATTTCTTATTTAGCACCAATAAAGATAACGCTTCCAGTCCTTAATGTGCTGCAATCATAAAGACGGGTTGCGGGAAATCTGATTGGTGTTTCAAGGCGGCCTTAGGTACTTGGTTTACACGTTCCAAGTTAAAATGGTCAGTGTTAAAGTTTGTGAGCAATTTTCGCTTATTGACTTGATAAGTTTTGAGTTGGACAGTTGGTAACCTTGACATTTGGTAGCTTATCACTTACCTACTAACTATATGTCAACTCGACTATGCGAACAAGCTATACCGCTATATGAAACACTATAGTTCGTATCGCATATTACATTTTGTAGCTGCATCTCTAGTTACTTATGCGCCTATTTAAGATGGCAAGTCGATGACAGGAGATATACGGGTGTTGCTAAGTCTTGCTACCTTCGGTTTCGTAAAGGGTTCTCTGTCGCTGGCCTTAAGTGCTATGTACTGTAAAACATTACTTTTCCATATTACATACACGGACGGTTATGCTTTTGTTATCATGTGATTTATTGAACTTTAAAGTTCAAATTTGCACGAAAAATCACATCAAGGCAATACCGATAGTCTCGTCTTCAGTACACAATTAACGTCCAGGGCTGATCTAGATACTAAACCTAGTTACGTTAATTAACAGGAACTAGTTTCAGTCTAATACAACTGATTCAATCACCACAGACGCTTGTATATTTTTTAAATTATTATTCTTCATTATAGTCTTGAGTTGTTTGCGTCTTAGTTTTATAACGATTCATTAAGACATGCAGAGAAGTATTTGCCGAGGTCGGATCGAACGGACTAGACACGTAGACGCTTTAGAAGGACTTAACATGTCGAAGGCCATGTATAGTAACCAACTAACGATGCTAATTAGCACGCTCAAAGTGTGTTTGCTTATAGTAGTTTAGCTAAGTATACGCAGGCATCGTGAAATCAGCATCATAATGTTACGTATTCACAATTTTTCTTGAGTCAAATTTGCTTGTGATTATGCAAAGAAGTTAACTAACGGTAGTCTAAAATGGAGTACGAAAGTGAAATACGTAATAGATATCTCTTTATTATGAGAACGTCAAATTATTTAACCTCGTCCTACACGTATGACTTATGCGGAACAATAGTGGATTGACTTGGATCCGTTGCGCAGAAAGGTTTTGTATTAGTTAAACTGATACTTATTTAATTTGATAATCAACAAAGGAATATTTTAAAAGTGTTTATTAATCAAATTTTACATTATTTGCTGCTTTGCTAAAATATATTTGTTTTGGTTAAGCTCATACAGAAGTATGTCGGGTCTTACCACAAAAACATTTAGAAACATCGTTAAACAGTGTTTATTGACTGTCAAATTCTTAGTAAAAGTTTGCTGTGACAAAAGTCGCCTAGCAACTAAGCGCAGATAGCTGTTAGACATGGCTTTAAATTGTATGTGGTAAGACCCACTACCTATATTTAAAAATTTGC
>DWLO01004151.1:0-10246 GCA_018245335.1 Dalla quadristriga | reverse complement strand
TTCCGACCGAAACACAATTGCTGAACGACAATTATTTCACGGCAGAAATGGGTGTGGAGATGGTACCGCCCCGGGCGAAACGTATACATTCTCTACCACCTATCACCTTCTGAAGCTCATACACCAGCTAGCAGTTCCATCCATCCAACCGACTGCGCCCAAAGCAACAACTTTGTCGTTATACAATTATAATCTAAGTTCTGCTAATATTATGGACTCCAACACGTAAACCCTCGTAAACCATTACAATTCTCGAATCGTGCACATTTAACAACCAACAACATAGATAGTGAGCTGAATATGAAATCCGTTATGTTGTCGTATCGCGTGCAAACAAGACAATGCCTTTAGCGACTAAACGAAACCTGTGACGCTGGTCATATGTTTTGAGAACACGCGCGATAGGCAAGTAACGTATCTACCTTTTGAATTTATCTAAGTTAAGCCACCCTGTTTTTGAACACCATCTATGGTGGTTAAACAGGAAATGGAAACCCCGTGTGGAGAAGACAAACTTTACTCGCTATTTCTAGTTTAAAATAAGTTATTGATGACTACTCATAATGAAGATCAAAAATAAAGCTGGTTTCATGCGTCTTATGTGGCGGTTCGAAGTTGCGTTATTACGAGCTGTCGTAGGTCGCAGCCGGCGGGCACGCGCGTCGCATTCGCAATCACGCCGTGATAGATTGTAAAAATCTTGCTTAAAGGACGGATAAAGCGTGTGTTTTTTTTGGATATCGCAAGAGTTATCAACATCGTTCATTTTTGGAAATTGTATGTCATTTATAAATGTGGATGGATAAATCTGCATTGTTTCAAACTTTGAGTTTTTTTGTAATGTATCAAGTGGACAAATTATTGTCTACGGCATTATTGCCTACGGCAACAGTCTACCATTTTCATAATAATATTGTTGAGATATGATAATGTTTTTGTGAGGCTTGCAAATTCGTTTGGGGTTCGAAGTTGTGTTATTACGAGCCGATGCAGCCGGCGGGCACGCGATCCGCATTTGCGATCAGGCGGCAGATAGATTGTAAATAACAATCTCGCTTCTCGCTATGGGGATATCAATTGTTATGGATTTTTTAAACATAGATTTCTGAACTAAAATTAAAGTATGATTACTTACGTGATTTTTTCAGTTACCCACACATTCTTCAATAGCCAATTGCAGGACCTAAGGTTTATAGGATAATTTTCGACTAGATACCGACGAGTTTATTCTCGAAGTGGCAACGGCCCAACGGCCTACAACACCAGTAGAGCTGGCCAGCGTTTAGTTACTCCACAGTCTATAGGGCAGCCTTCTAATTGCTCGATTGCTGAAGCGCTCATGGTCGCGCCGTGAGTGTCGATCGTAACTGATTGACGAGTTACGCCGCACCGGTCCCGGCCGGCAGTTGGATGGCTGACCGACCGCTAGTAGCGAAAATTCTTAAGCGCTTCCGTGCTTCGGCACGTTAAGCCGTCGATCCCGGTAGATACGGTCAGATACCAGCCGTTAAATCTTGTTGGAGGCCTTTGGGTGGCCTGCAAAATTTACGACACTGGGTTGGTTGGGTTGGCCATCTACCCTCCATCAATCCGCGTTGAAGAAGCATGGTGGAGTACGCTCTAGGCCTTTTCATTTGTGAGGAGAGACCTGAATCCTGCAATGGGCCCTTATGGGTTGCAGCCTCTAATTGCTACCTAAGGTAGACAAAGTTAATTCTGACTGTCGACCTTCACCGCACGAACTAAATGAAACATATAGCAAAGGAAAAAGGCTAGAAGTCCTAGAACAACGGATTGGCTGCGTATGCTCAAAGGTGCTTTTTATTTTTATTATTTTTTGGCCTTAACGCGACTCCACACCGCCGAACATCCCTCGGAATTTGTGACCTTTGAAAAGCAATATTCTTTACACAAAAGACGATCAAACGAGTTTTACAGTCCTCGATGTCAGGAAGTCAAGCGGGCTTGTCGCAGTGCAGTGGTATTAAAAATGTGCGATCCCAGTTCAACTCTCGTCTACTTGCATACCTCGTACACTAAGACGGACCCGCTGCGTGAACATGAATATCTTCATAATGATAGAAATTTGCAGAGATGTTTTTGACCCCATTCTAAGGCACAATGCCTACATTGCCTCGTTTGTCGATCTTGCCGAGGGTAGAAATTGCATTCACACGAGCTGGATTCGTGATGGTACTAAATTGTTACAAGCCCCGCATTTTGTTTTGCGGCGGACGTGGTAATTGCAATTGTGTACTTTTCCTTTTGCTATTTTTCCGATGGACCATTGAGGCGCATACAGAGGTCTCTCTTCTGGTTATTCTCGTGTGTACAGATTGGCGATGATGACCATGGACTCATCAAATGATTCAGTTGCTCTCGCTTAAAACCTTTGAAAGTGATTCCGTGAGGCTGTATGTGTTGGTTGACGTTCAAAGTATAAGTTTGAGGTTTAAAGTAAAGTATTGAGGATGAAGTTTTGTTCACACATCCACATTAACTTTTTGTAGTTAGATAGAAAATTGCAATTTTCAAGTATTTACTTATATTAGTTTATAGTAAGAGCTTATTGGGAAATCCGCTCTATGGAAGGAAAATATGATAGATCCTCACCTATTCACAGATCATAAAATCTCAAAAGTATATAAGAACCAACTGGAAAATTGGGCAGGACAACCTATCCAAGTTTAAACATCCGCTAAAAAGGATTTATGCAAATTAACCCCTGAAGGGGTACAATGTAGGTTCGAAAATTGTCTGAGCCTTTATATGTTGGTATTAAATTTGATCGTTTTGATAAAATAATCGGTATATTTCAATGTTTTAAGAAACATGTATCCCTTAATGTGGTAAAATACGTAGAAGGTTTGCATGATGTATTTGAAATTAAAATGATATTGAGCCTTTTTAATTGCTAGTAAAATTTATTTATTTATTCTCTTCTATATAAACTATACAATAGGATTATAAAACTAAACTACTCATAACTATCAAAAATATAAATAGTTTAAATAAATGTAAAAAAATTGGCCCCTGTGGTATGGTGCTCAAGATGCTGGCAGCATTTCCTCGCTGTATAGCTAAACTTATGTATAATATATATATACGAGTATATGAGCCTTTTAATTTGAAAAATCCATCAATAAAATTGTGTGGTTAAGTGTTAAGACCCTGTATTGTATGGTTAATTATATTTGACCTATTAGATAGAGTAAATGGCTTATCTTCCTTTTGCTTCCTCTGTTTCTCTGAATTTACTGAATACAAAAAACCATTAAATACCCGATTATTAAACAATATCATGAGTTTGTGTTACGGTTCATTTTGAGAGCTCTGTTTGCTGGCCAAGCCAGTCAGAAAAAACAATGTTAGCAAATATTTATTAAAAATTCTATCTGTAATTAATTTATTTTCTAGATTTAGTTGAACACCAGAACGAGTGGGTGAACCTCAATCTATGAATCAATGCTGTTGGCTTTTCTATTAGATTGTAAACACAATCTGCATGTGAGCTGTAAAAAACTCTACATTTTAAATACCTTTTTCAAATTCACGTTCACTAGAGTTTTCTCGTATTTTATTTAGTGATATATTGGAGCTATAACGGTCAATTGAAACCGCTTTTCTACCTCGGATAATCTGTGAGTGTTCCGGGCCAAACATCCGTACTTGTTTGTGAATAATGCGTTAAATTCCCAATCTAACATTCAGATTTAGCATCCCCTATTCAATCCAATGATTTTTGGAAATAAAAGAAGCATTATGTCTCTTTCCATCATATCTTCACTCTAAATTTTAAAAGAATCCTTCAGTATTTTTTGCGTAATTGAGTAAAAATTACAATTAGAAACAAACAACCATCCATCCCTTCGAATTAACGAGATTAGTAGTATATATGGAAGTTAGTCCAATATCCCTACCAAGAAGACGTTTTGAACTATTCATTCGCGTTTTCTTATGTCATATTACTAGATTCCATTCAAAATTGATTTAATTTCCAGTAGTTTTAATAGGTAGTATATATATATACCTCAAAGACAAATTTATGCTTAAAGCTTTTTGTTTTACCACGCATAATCAGTGCCTTCCTACTGTCCCGTCTGCCCTATAATATATATATATATATATATCTTTACCATTTACTCATCCTTGGTTTTTGTAGACGGTTTAAAAAATACATGCCACAAATTCCGCCTTGTATTTTTTTTAAATAAATGTTCGTGTCAGCCTTCATAGGAAACGATCCTGTTGTAGGTGTCGTAACTTTTTAACTGTGTGGGTAGAAGGGTGTGCTTAGACCGCCTACTTGTTAACGGAGAAAATGTTTTTGAAATATGTAACGCGATAGTTCGTTACACTCATAAGCTGTAAACTTAAGCTAATTGATTATTTAAGTTGATTACTTCATTATTCTACAGGTCCTTAATAGGCCCGTCATGTTTCGCATCCCTCTCGCTCGCACATTCTAACCTTTTCAATGTTTCAATGATTGTAAAAGTCTAGATACCTTATACTTTTGAAAAATGTGATACATAATCAATGTTGACAATAAAATTACGGATATTTAGACATATTTTACATTCGTTTGCGATTCTCATCACATAAAATAATAATAATTACTTAAACAAGGACAACTTTGTGAATAAACCTGCATGCCCAAAAGTTATCTATAATGTTTACAAAGTGTGAAGAAAGAAAACCATATCACAATAAAAGCATCTGACTCACAATTAATAATTATAAATTAATTATACGAGAAAAATCTTATGATTAAAATGAACATGATACATTTTATTGACAGAAAAGTTTCGAGTCCGAAACATTAAACTTTTTGCTTTTACAATGCAGCCTCGATTCTTCATTTTTCCCAAAAAGAGTCAGTTTAAAGGCGGAAAAAGACACCAATGTTGCCAGAAGAGCTCGGTTTCCAGCTAAGCATACCTATGTGCTTTGCGAGAAACCGCCGTGGTACAGAAGCGATTCGTTGCCTCCTTTTTTATTCTAACCACTAAAGAGTCTGATATGTAGTTCACTGTTCTTCTCAAAAATGTGTTGTACATTTTATAAATATACGCGATCAAAATGTGAACTAATATTATATTCGTCCATGCTACTAGGTAGGCTAGCAGCTGTACAGCGTATCATTAGTAGCAACTGGTTTCATAACAGTTACATGTAATCTTTAGCCGTAAAATGCTACGTGGGTGGGCATGTCGATTGAAATAGATAGTCAAAAACAAGTATCTACTCGAAACTGTAATTTAAAAAATGAATTGCAACTGAACATTGAACTGAATTAGCTGTTAACTGTTCATTGAATTGAAATTTTACACTGTACCAATACGATGTAATCTCTTAAGTGTGTACACCGACATAAGTAGTTGAACATGAAAGTACCACAAATTAAGTATCTGTAACTAATTAAATGTCGAGACGGAGAATTCAGAATAGGACCTTTTCTCGTGCACCCTACCTTATTTCATAATTGCTCTGTATTCTTTCACTCCTCAACATGTAGTTGTCTAGATGAAATCACTGCTTAGCGATAAGAACGCCCTTGTTTGTATCTTAGAATTTTTTTTTTTTGTATAATCCATTGTAATTTTTTTTATGGTATACATTAAAAAGATAACAAATAATAACAATAGATTCTGAGATAAAGGTTTCTGAGTTGTAGGTCGTAAGTAGCATAAAGGCGTTTTAACAGCCCCTTTAAATAGAACGGCGCCGGCGTAGTTGAATTTAATAGTAGGCAGCAGACAACCGAAAGAATGTGAGTATTCCGCCAAACACGGATGGGGAGCCATTAGAGCCTATATAGCATATACACGAAGTGAACGCATGCTCTAGCGAAATTATTCGTAACGTAACAGACTTGGCCGCCTTGCCAGAGTCCAATAGGCCCAGTACTGCATATTATTAAACTGAACATCCTTCCATGCTAACCGATGTAACGGAAATATTCAGAAACATTGAGAATAACCTCCATGAGACACCCTTAAACTAAATAAATACTACGGAATCCGGCAAGTATAATGAGACTATATTATGTGGGTTTCAAAACAGTTGGTTCAGCCCATATTTAATTACAAAGCGACAAACATACAGTAGAATGATATTAACATATTAGTTGTTAAAAGAAAGGTACACTTTTAAATATGGAGAGGAATTACAATAAGCATGACTGTGCGTGTCTTCCTGTCGGCACGCCTCGGGGCATGAGGCGAGGCACGCAGCGGAACCAGATAGGCGTGCGGGATCAAGCGATAAGAGGATTTGCGCACCTCGCCTTATTTACCCACTGTTAATTTTGTACCCTACGTTTAGCAGAGATTCACACTGCGGGATTTGTTTGCACAACTTAGTGTTTCTTATTCTTGAAATGTACCCCAAGACTTTTTGCATCCGATTTTAGGTAGTTACGTAACTTTCGATCATAATTATGTTCATTTCGTATCACCGATTTAACTGTCGATAATTTGACGTTAATCATAAAGAAAGCACGTTCGCTGCGGCAAGCATTTCTGACAATCTTATCTTTTTGTGCGTTACGACCATTATTTTTCCGTACCAGTTCCAGACTTTGAAAGTCTTTGGAGACGTGGAAATTTTCAATTGTATAAGGCTAAAGCAGCTTGGAGCTGTTACTATTACTTTTGAAATTATGGAGATATTAAAAATACTGTGATTTTACGGGAATATACTGTCCATGACGCATTATAATATAAAAATAAGCATGAATTAATAAAAAATATTTATATTTACTGGAACTTAGACTAACTTTATTTTAATATATTTTTTGAAGAACGTAGGTAATGAGATAAATTTTAGTTGAAATTAACTTGTAATATTATCAAAAAAACATACCTACTTGTTTGTTCTGCATCTTAATATAACATTATAAACTTTATAAAATTAATATACTTGCTTTATTTTAATTTTATACCTAGTGCTACTAATGCTTACTCTTTAAGAACATAATAAAAAAACATTTTAATTTAAGTAGAGATCAATTTGATGACTATCTTTTTTTTTATTTATTAAGCATAAACATTAACTTTGGTTTTATATTAGACTATAATCTAAACAATATTTATTACTTTAAGTAGAGATCAACTAGTATCATTATGAAAAAACATCTTTACTTTTAATTATATACCTTTTATTATAACAGTCCAAACGATAACTGTGCACCGCACTACGGCTAACTGACGAGCTAAGTGCGCTCCCGTCGGTGTGGTACGAGGTTGAGTACGAGAAAATAGTGCCCGTACAGCAACAGAGAAAAATAATATACTTTCTGTGCGTTCCGCATAAATCGTTCTCGTATAGTTTTTTGTGTAAAATGAGACATACGTCATGTTAAAATATTAAATAATAACAGTCTCTTTTTCACGCCTACTTTACCTACTTACTAAAAATCTCCCCGCACCAGATGTATAACTAGGACAACTAGCTGCCGCACGGTAGGAAACTAAAATACGACCAAATACTTCTCGTACCGCAGTGAACGTGGTGACTAGCGGCGATACAGACTTATTAGTTTATTTTACTATATTGAACACACAAATATAATGGAGAACAAATGGCGAACTTGTCGTTAAAACTAAAAAAAAAATTAGCGAATGTAATCTCACAGATAAGTATAGGCCTGGTCTCACAATACCTGTATAAATTGTTACCAGACAATTCCTGTTTATTTGGGTCACAATGACGTAGCACTATTTCCACTGTCGCTCATCCATCACGCGCATTTCATTACTTTAAATGTAATCCATAATATTTCAGCGTGAATCCGCTGGTTCGATCAGAACAACTCATTTGCCTAATATGGATTTCAAAAACTTCAAATATATACTTTATTGCTATATTAATATAGGTAAATTATATGGAAATTCACTGAGATGGCTAAACTATGCTAGTAAATTTATGTTTAAATTTTAGGTAATGTAACCAATTATCGACAGTGAACAGGCGATCGCGACTTTTCTTACATAACTATTAAAATGGTAGTAAATCTCGATTTTGTTCATTTAATTTCATTATAATATTCTTAACTAGACATGTACTCGTATATTTTTTCGAAATTAAAAGTA
This sequence comes from Dalla quadristriga, assembly GCA_018245335.1. Taxonomy (NCBI): domain Eukaryota; kingdom Metazoa; phylum Arthropoda; class Insecta; order Lepidoptera; family Hesperiidae; genus Dalla; species Dalla quadristriga. The sequence goes on along the minus strand of DWLO01004151.1, from coordinate 2,150 downwards.
TCCTATGACCATCTGCGTGACTCAAACTATCTCTCTACCAAATTCTATGAAGATCGGTTTATGTAAAATGTATGAATTAGGAATATATTATAAGGAATCAATTTATGAATACAGAATCACTAAAAATATAAGTACTCTGAAAAAAAACCGAAAACATGATAACAATGAAATCACCAGTACTGAACAATCAAAATTCTGTAAATAGACACTAATAAAATAGACCGTGACGGATGCAAACATGTACGAATAATGCGGCTAGTTTCCATAAAACTTCAAATTACTAAATCTCAACAAGTAAGGGTATCCGCGCAAAGAATATGGTAACGGGAGTAAGCCTTCCCCTTCCCTCCCCCCTGCCCCGTAACGTGCTTCAAAGCCTGTGGCCAGATTTTAATGCCACTCCAAGAAAAAATGTTGTTCGTAGGTAGTGTCCATGAAGGAATTAAATTTACTATCCTCCGGTACCAGTCCTCCCGGGAGGAGACCCTTACTTTTTGAGATTAATTATTTTTTTATAGAAAATATCCACAAAGTTGTCTTCTATCAATTCCAGTACCGAAAATATCCCCCAATCATTAATTCGAGATTAATGTTTGAGGTTACCGAGGGGAGTTAGTGAAGGAGTATTTAGGGTGAGAGGGCTCTATCACTCTACATAACCTAACTTAACCAATTGGTATTAAAATATTAGGTATTTATTAATCAATAGTTATAATGGTCATATCGATAAATCGAGAAAAAACAATCAGACTTTTAATAAAGTCCAATTTTAATAACTATTAATAAAGCTTTCCTAGTATCGTAACGCCACATTTAAAACTCGCAACCAGGCAAAATCTAACTTAATGCCAAATGAAAAATATTAAAGAACTTTATATTATATAGGTAAGTAAATGTATATAATTTTCTGACTACACTCATCATGAACATACAAATATGATCTGCAGCTATAAATATATTCTGTAAAAACATAGTTTATTAACACTTAACGATTAACTTCAATCTCTTTTTTTTCATGTAAATTTTCACCCGTAATGCCTGCAGCTGCCATTAATAATAAATCGGTCTCGTCCGGATATCCCTTGTTGATTCACCATAAATTTACGTGGTTTAATAACCTGCATCATATTCTCTGTGGAAAATATTGCTTCCAAACATAGAAGAATTACTTAGCTGGAGCTCCATTGTAGAACCGAAATGTAAACTTTATTAACATCATTGCTGCAACATGTAAATGGCAATATAGAGATACTTTAACAAATAATTACAAACATTCTGTTAGGAATTACGATATTAGTAAAGATCTAAAATGTATGGGATTGACATGCGCAATCACGTGGAAGTCACGTGGTCAATCGTTTTTATAAATCATCACACACAATTGGTAGGCTTAACATTCACTGGTGAATGCTTTATCAAATAAATCAGCCATTTTGATTCACGTTTACGGGGTTAACCTTCTTCCAGCAGAGTTTTTATCTCGATGATGACATTTGTGAAGAATTGCCATGTTTCACGCATTTGTATGAAGACCAACCGATACGTCGGCGTTTTGCTTCACGTTCGAACGAATGGAATCGCTTTTGACCGACTGACATTGTCCCCCTAGACAATGGAATGCTGTATAGCGTATCTTCATTCCATGCGGAGGGAAATAAGAGGCTCTTGAGAATGAAGTAGCAACCGTAATCGCGAACGCTTTGGTGTACCGTTTTCAAGTTATTCTAATAAGCACATGATTCATTCATGTATTTGTTGTTGATACTTTCGGCGGGCTAGGTATTGCCAGGTTCTTATAAAAAGTCATTAGGATGTTCTATTATATAAAATTCTATATTACTCAAAACTAAAACAAAATTGTATGAAAACGTATGAAGAGTTCGATGAATGATGATGAATGAAAAATGGCGCCGAAAAGCTGCTTTAAAAATAAAAGAGAATGGAGATGATGATGCCCTTGGACATGCTTCATGTAACTCAAACAGCAGCTCTTTTTCTATACTAATATTATAAAGAGGAAAGATTTGTTTGTTTGTTTGTACCGAATAGGCAACAAAACTACTGGACCGATTCTAACAATTTTTTCACTAATAGAAAGCTAAATTATCAGGAAGTAACATAGGCTATAATTTATTTCTAAAAAACTTAGA
>DWLO01004150.1:0-10246 GCA_018245335.1 Dalla quadristriga | reverse complement strand
GGGGAAGGATGCGGGGGCGTTGGGGAAGGATGCGGGGGCGTTGGGGAAGGGCGCGGGGGCGTTCACACCGGCGGCCGGAGTTGGAGCCGGTGGACCGGCGGCGGCGTGGTCCGCGGCGAGGCCGTTCAGCTGCGGTTGTGTTGAGTTGTCCTGCAACGAAAACCGTGTAAGCCAAAGATGCTTCGATTCAAACACGGGGTTTCTTCTATCAAAACCCTAGGCAATGCGCGTTAAGAACATTAAACAGTTCCGCTTCTCTCTCGTGCGCACATTCTACAATAATTGAAATTGTCTGGGTATATTTTTTGAGAAATGCGCTTAATTAACTTTGTTGGCAATAAAATTATGGTGATTTTAGACATATTTTATATATATTAAAACTTATTTTTGATTAAAAAAATAGCGAGAGAAATTACGAATTGTTTTTGCAAATACCCTCTATCAAAAATTATGTTTGAGAATATTAAGATATTTCAAAATCTACCCTTCTTTTATTGTTGAGAAAGTTAATGAAGCACATTTCTCAAAAAAAAAACCTAGACTTTTACAATAATTGAAAATGCTAGAAACCGCGAACCACGGAAGCAAAACTGACAAACGCCCATAAGTTCCTAGGATTGCTGTCTTATTGTCATCACTTGTCACAACCGGGCTGCTATATAGTAAATAAAGAAAACCAAACTCACATTCAAAACGTCCAATCCGCCAACCGACATGATAGGCTGTAGTCTGAACGTCCACTGTCCATTGACCGACGTGATCAGCGGCACCGTGTGAACACTGTGTAGCGTGGTCGGGATCGTGCCGACCGTCGGGACCGTCGGAACCGTCGGGAACGCCTGCAGCGGCGCGCACGCGTTCGACGGGACCAACGATGTCGATGTGTTCGACGGCGCCATGCCCTGTACGGGTGGCATCACCACTTGGCGGTTCGGCGATGGCAGTGGTGCGTTACCTAATGTTGGACCTATGAAGAAAATGTGTAACCAACATATAAATTTATAATTATTGACAACGAGACTTTGCCCGCGGCTTCGTACGCATAACATTCCCATATATATCCTACAGGAACCGTGCGTATGTCAATCTCCGGTCCGATCATTTGTTGCGTGAAAGAAGGCTAAACCAACTAACACTTTCGCTTTTATAATATTATTAAAGTAAGGATGTTTTGTTTCTAGCGAATAAATCGTCAATTTTATTGTCGTCTTGCTACTCTTCTTGCTTGGGGTTGCAACAAACAATTTTATCCGGTTAAGAAAATTTTGGTAATAATTTTATATTCGGCTGCCTGACGTCAGCCATCCTTAAATGTTTTGTGATTATTAATAAGGTTGCCTGAATGTTGACTACATTCATAGCGGTAGGATAACCTCATGCATTGGCCACAATTTAGTGTTGTCCAAATTGTTATTACAACTTGTATCGCATTCAGCTAATCTACAGGAGTTAACATAACCGACAAAATAACCAAGAAAATGTAAACTGTAAACCTATACTTACCATTGCTCGGTATGACAGTCACATTAGCCCGAGAGACAGCTATTGTTGGGGCGTTTCCATTCACAGTAACAGTCCGTGATATTCTCACTGGAGCTTGAGTTGTTGGCGGCTGGATTGGAATGTACACCATCGAGTTCTTACTATTCAATTCAGACCTTCCATCATCCCCTTTTCTCTGCAGTGGGAAGGTCTTCTTCCCCCTATTTTTCGGGTCAGTCGGTTTCGCAGTACTTTTACGAGCGTTGGTGGGTCCAGATGTTACCTTGTTTATCCTGACTTCGCGAAGTGGCGTTGGCGTTTCTGTGGTCGCGTCTGAAACGGGCCTCAAGCTGAAAGCATTCATCAAATGCAATTTTTCGACTTGCCGGTCTGCGTCGTCGAAGTCCATCGGCTCAGTCTTTATTTCTATTTCAACGACTTCGTTCGTTTTCTTTGGCGTCTTTTCTGTCGGTGGTGTCGAAGGCATGCGAGCGAACGCGCAAACACCGACCTTCCCCACCAGGGATTGATTACTGTCACTTCTGAGTTTGTTCAACTTTTTCACTGCTTCTTGCATATTGCGAACAGTGTCTTTGCTTGTTGGTTTGAATATACTGGAATCTGTAGTAGTCTCAACCACCTTTGGGGTACTAGTTCGAATTCCTCCCTCATTTGCTTGCGGGCTGGAAAGACTTCGAACACTACTAATAGTAGGAAGCCCGGTTAACGATGACCTTTTTGGCTTTGAACTCTCCTTGGCTATTACTGCCAAACTTGTATTGTCCTCATCAAAATGAATCAGGTCTTTGTGTGCTTTTGGACTTCCTGTTGAATTACGTTTTACAGGAACATTTTTGTCTATATTTTGTGTGTCTACTTTTTGGGTGGCTTTATTTATTTTACCATTGGCATCCTTTGAGTTTTCAGTGTCTTTGAGTTTTGCAGTACTACTGCTTTCATTGGATTTCGCAATTTCCTTAGATTTTGCGGTGTTATTTTCTTTGGGTGCTTCCGCTTCTTTAGATTTTGTAGAACTGATATTCTTAACTTTTTCTGTCTTCGTCTTTCCATTACAACTCTCTTTTATATCGCCGTTTTCCTTAGGACTTTTAACATGAGTATCTCCAGTTTTATCATCTGAAATAACGGTATCATAACTTACTATCTTTTTGCTATTAGACATTGTAATACTGGTATTTTTAATTTTTTCTGTCTCCGTTTTGCCAATATCATTCTCTTCTGGATCATCGTTTTCCTTAAGACTTTTGACATGAGTATTTCTAGTTTTATCGTTTGTAATAATAGTATCATCACTTACTTTACCTTTGCTACTTTCTGATGAGTCAATGACAGAATTATTAGTTTTATCTGCTGGTATTTCGATGATTAAAGACTTGTTTTTCGAATTTCTACGTTTGTGTTTCTTGTTTTCCTCATATTTTTCTATATAAGTTGTAGAAATTTTCTGTATTTTTAGACCTCTAGGCTTAATGGAAATATTTCTTTCTGGATTTTCTTTTTCCTTAGGAGAGCTGAATTTGAATAATTTATTAGCCTTTAAAATCATTTTGATAGGCGGACGTATACTTTCTCCTGTCGGCGAATTATTTATTAAATATTTCTTATGTACAGGAGTTAACCTAGATATATTTGTGCATTCATCATTAATAGCTTTGGCAGCATTACTCTCAAGTGTATCTTCAGCTGGTACCTCGTTATTAACTAGGTCTGCCTCGCTATCTGGCTGTTTCTCTTGTGATGTAACTTCGTTTTCCACACATTGTCGTTTTTCTTTTGGACCATCCATAATAGTTATAACTGCTTCTTCTAGCGCAGATCGACGGCGTTTTTTTGATGCTACGTGTTCTGTAGGTGTTTGAACTATTTCTGTTGTAGATTTATCCCTGTAAAACAATACATGATATTAGTTACAATAACATTTCATTATAACAATTTTGTACTCGGGTATGTTGCACGCAATATATTTATATGTTGTTATCAAATACATTGTCGAGTCAAATACAAACTTACTTTTCCATGGAGAAATCTTCTTCCATTGCAATCTCAGCCCCGTCAGCCATCTTTCGCGGTCGCGACTTAACGTCTTCGGCATCACTGACGTAGCTGTAAAGGGAATTTTTATGACTATAATTTAAATGTACATGTAAATTATAATAACGAGAGTTTTCGCTCACGGCTCCGCCCGCGCATATTTGCCTATATATCCCACAGGGACTGTGCATTTTTGCAAGACAAAATGTAGCCCCTCTTCGGCCCATACACTATCTCTATGCAAACAATCACTTCGATCCGTCGCAGCGTGAAATATGGACAAACCAACAAACACGCTTCCACATTTATAATATAAGATAGCTTCTGGTTTCATTTTAATGCCAGGATACTTACTCTCTTTTTTGGGATACAGGTTTTTGGTTGTGATTTACCATTTTGTTTTTATAAATAACCGAACATTCAACTGTTATTTTTTTACGAGAAATAGCAATTGAGAATAGTTGTTGGGCATTTTGCTACTATTACAATTAACTGGTCATACATACCCATCATTACTGGAACTTTTTGAACCTTTGGAATTTGACCTGCTTTTACACTTAGCGATTTTTGGAGTAGATTTATCTTTGACTGTTGTTTTGACCTCCCCTTCGAAAGAAGGTATCTGAAATATAATAAACATATATTACAGTTATTTCTGTTTATTGCATAATGAAGAAATACTTCTATTAATCGAGGTTATATGGAAATTAATATTACAAAAGTACAGTAAACTTACCATAATTTTTAATTGTGCAGTTAATTTAGTGGGGTCAAGCTGTGTCTTGAAAGGCGGATACACGAATTTACCATATTTTCTCGATATGTTACGAATATGTTGCTCGGCTTCCTAAAATAAAAATATGATCAGATTATAAAAGCGAATTATAAATCGTCACATGGCAAGTAGTTAGAATGAGTGGTACATTGGAAAGAGTGGATTTTATGTTAACGCCCAAGACCCCGAGTACAATTATCTATCAAATACGTGTATAATAACCCGGGACCTACAGTTTCTGCAACCCTTAATATACCCCTTAATATAACCCTTATAGTTAGTAACCCTTAATTTTTAATCAGCACATGCTACTATAATATTAATGAATTCTTGGGAAGATAAAGTACAATTTTATTTTTATAATTTTATATTTTTTTTTACTTCTAAAATAAACAAGTAAATCGGTCTGCGTCTACTAATTTTGCCATACCCTATTAGGTGTTCATATGTGTTCTTAAGTATTATATGTGTAAAAACAATTTGTACCAACCATATTATTATGATGCAACATTGAATACTGAATACAGCTCGTCAGTCAAAGTCACTGACCAACGCGCCACGGAGATGTGATATTTTAAAAGCATATTATTATTACGTGCCTCGAATCGCGGAACTCTAAATGGGAGGTCAAAGTCTTGATTCCTCAGTCATTAATTACGTCTTTTATATAATATGGACGCCAAGCACGTATTTTTACCTGCACACTGTCCAATATATCCTGCCGCTTGGTCCTGAAGTTGTTGGGATCCTTCTCGGAAAACAGGAAGCAGTCGCGCGATGGCACCCAGGCGCGATCGTGTGCGCCGAAAAAGCGCACGTCCACTACACTGGTGCTGCTCACCGACATGCACTTCGCTGGCCAGTAGGGAAAACCTAAGTGGACAAGTAAGGGAGTCATATTACGATGGTTGCAACATGGTCATTTATAGAGTTAAGCGCGCCGCTGACTCATCCCTGTTCTAATACAACCAGCTAAACATAACCTAAAGTGACCTAAACCAATCAACACTAATTAGTTTTAACTAGATACGTTTGCTGTTTGTTGAGCCGTGTAACAACATTTCGGCATGCTAATCTCCCTCAGTTTATTTATCTATGATGGATTTTGCAATATTTATGTGCCATGCAACGCTTAACTTTGCGGTGGCTGTGGGCGGCCGCGTCGCACTCCGGTCACGCCCCTATCCCCCCCCCCCTCCCTCCCTCATCTCCACCTTGCACGACTTCACGAACGTGCGGGCGCCGCGTCACCTCGTGAGCTCGTGAGCAAGTTATATACATCACTCGCCTTTGAGCTTAGCCCACAGCAGCACGTGCGGCGTGGAGCAGACGTCGCTGAACCACGTGGCGCGTCGACTGTGCGCGGCCGCGTAGCACTCCGGGCACGCCTCAATCTCAGCCATCTCCACCTTGCACGACCTCAGTAGCGCGCGCGCAGCCGCCGTCAGCTTCGATTGAACTGAAATCACGCCGTCGCCTAAGGATTCATTTAGCAGTGATTTTGAAATGTGATTAACTAACTAACACACAGACACACCCTTGCAATAGTACATGCATGCATGCATGGACAATGCATGTACACAAATAGTCATCATGTCATATAAATAAAATTAAATTTATAAAGCATTTGAAGATGCATTGTGTAGCAGTTCAATAGTTATAAACTTTATTATACACGTACAAACAAGAAACAAGAACCATACATACATACATAAAAGGGGGGAAACAATGGTGTTTAAACATGCATTTATTCAAATTCCATATACGATGTAACCATCATGCTTATTAATCCAGGAAATGTTAACTTACGTACGAACACAATCATTCTTCACTTTATTTATAATTTTTCTAGTTTTAAAATGTTCAGTTATAATCACAAATTTAGTTCACAGTTCGCATTTTTGCAGTTTTGGTGATCAGTGCTGAATGCCGTGCGAGGATGTTCAACACAGAATACGTACGAATACAAACTGTTCTAAGAGGACTATCACGTTTCGCGTCACTTTCTAACATTATAAAACAATTGTAATAGCCTAGGTAAACTTTTGAAAAATGTGCTTCGATATCATTGTTGACAATAAAATTACGGACATTTAAGATATATATTTAAATTTTTATATAGGTACCTTGTTTTCACCTTTAATGTCTATCAAAAACTAGGTACCTATACTAAAATTTAAATATGTCTAAAATGTTCAAAATTTTAATGAAGACAATAAAATTATATCGAAGCACATTTTTCACATGTTTTCACCCTACGTGCGATGACACTCAAACAACGGTTATTAGTTTTGATACATTTGCTTGTCTATCCGGATCTCCTGTGACATCGTAGTTTCGAAACGGATGCACCGATTTCGATCGAACTTTTGCCGTTAAAAACATAGTAACTGAGAGATTGTTCTATTAAACGCGTCGAAGTCGATAAATGCAGCCACCGAACAGCATGAACTGCAGTCGATGGGTGCCGTCGATCATTTGCAGTCACGTGTGTTAGTGCCCTGACATGTCTAGTTTCAAGAGATAGATATGAAAAAAGCTTACATGTATTGAAGATGATGCTATTGTGGAGTATCCACTGAGCGTCGGCAAGGAATGCCTCGGTGCTGCCGTACAGCCCATCATGGATGTTGTCCTTCATGAGGGCGAGGTCCATTGGATGCACCACATACTTGTCGTAGTCGGGGAACGCCGTGCGGTCTACTGACTGCATAAAGGGCTCCACCTGAATATAAAGATAACGAATTTTTAAAATGAAACCGGAGATTTAGACATAAAGGACCTCCAACTGATTTGGGCCTAGCAGCGGACAGTGTGAACCACACATCCAAAAATTCTTGAATGTTTTTTCACATCTATTTCATATTTAATTTTGTTGCTACCTGATTGGAATCAGATTAAGTAAATCAATCATTAATACAGTTTTAATTTTGACCATTTTGTTCGGACATGTTGTACAGAGTTGTCGTAAAAAAATCATTTTTACACGACATTATTTTATTGTTTTCATTACTTTTGACGCATTTAAACCATAGATTTTTCTCAATGCTGTCTCTCCTTTATTACATAAATTATTATTCTTAAAAATACTTTACTAAGACTACACATATGGTATAACAGTATCTTCAATAGAAAATGTCATATCTCATATATATGTTCATCCCAGGCCCACAAGGTTCTTTGTAATGTTGCTGATCTACTTTCGTTATTACAGTACGGAAAATGACAGGAGTTAAGTTTTTTCGGAAAATATTCGCGCTGCGCTGCGTTAGTTTCTGCACTGATTTCTTAACTAAAAAATTGATGTCACGGGTTCTTTGTAACAAATTTCTCTCTTTTAACAGTGTTCACATTTCTCCATACTGACCCGTCAAATTAAATCATATTGTTTCATTATATTATTATAATAACAACTGTATAGGTAGATAGCAAATGATAGAGGATCCTAAATTTAAGGATTAGTTCCACAATGGTAATAAAGTACTCAAGAACATTAATGTAACCCTTACAGAGACTACACACAATAGTTGTGTATTAACTAATGTCTGGTCTTCGTCGTGACACAGATTACTTAATAGGTCGTAGTAAACGGACTTAGGTAATAATAAATAATTTGTGTTTTTTTCCATTTCATAGAAAGGCTTCGAAAAGGATTGACTATAGGCGGTACAGCCTAATTTAAAAAAAAAAAAAAAATTATTCAAGGTCACTGTTTTTTTATTCATACAATCAAACTCATATACTTTCTGATTACTTATATATGAATCACCAGTAGTTCATAAAAATAATGTACTTAATATTGTTATTATAAACCTAATGTGTGTCCATATTTGTGCTGTATAATAAATGCAGTACAATGGATAGCTCGCAAATTATGTACAATGAATAAATTGCTGCCATATACCACATTTTTATTGTATAATCAACGGGTGAATAAGTATCAAATTGCGGTAGCTCCATGTGACAAAACATTACACTGCGAAATTATACTGTTTCAAATGAATTGTTTTTCAATATAGCATACATAGGCGTAAACGATTTTTGTGTCGTAGCAGATAAATACATTCGTGCTACTTTTTATCAGCGAATACTGCAAATATTCAGAAAAAAAACAAAGATGTATGAATAAGTAACGATTGTCAATCTTTTTTATTATTCTAAATATTTTGTTTTTCTAATATACCTTCTTATTCCAATATTTTACGATTACTCAATCGAATGTTATCTTGAAATATGCCGTGGTCAGTATGATGTCGTGAAGATTTCCAAGAAATTATAGCATTGCTTTATCCGCTAATAGAAAAGCGCGACGGACGGACAAAGTGATGAATCAAGAAAAATGCAGCAAACAGGCGTACCAACATTCATTGTGTACGCGTGGCGTTTATTATTAGCGTAGAGCGGGACAGGTGTTGGCGCGGTGGTATCGATTTGTTCGCGTCAAAGCGGGACGGGTAGCGTCGGCGTCATGGATCGGCAACGAGGTCTACGTAGATAAGTAACAAGGTCATTTGACTGAGCAGACCCGCCCGGTGTGGCGCGACGCGGTATGAAGTTTTGCATTCCGTTCGCTACGCTGGCTAGCGGGTGAAAGTTATAATGCTAAAACTAAATCAAACATAACCAATACACGACATTCAGTAATCGAACGCCACGCACGAATTAACCGTTAAGTTGTAATATTATGGAGGTATATAAATATAATACACATATATTGTTTACAATAGACCATTATAAATGGACACATTGCAGATGTGTGTATTAATAATTTAAACAAAACGCAATTTACGTCGTAGGCAAATCAGGAAAGAAATTCCAAACCTTATGTCTTACTCATCATCAACCCAATTCATTGACCCATTACCAGTCCACTGCCGAGCCCGCGCTCACAGAATAAGAATGGATGAAACCAATGTCCGCCATATTAACCTAGTGCGGGTTGGCAGACTCCACACGTCTTTCGAGAGCATTATAGAGGACTGTCATGCAGGCAGGTTTCCTCGCAAGGTTTTCCTTCGCCATATTTAATTGCTTAGAAAGCTGATAGCTCCAAATGTTCATTTGGCGCGCGGTACCCAAATGCGTTATATCATTTTTTCCATAAAAATTATCCTCTTTTCTACCGCCTTGGGCGACGGTTAAGAAAAGTCCAAGCATTGTCCTATTCCTGAGTTTAAGCCATATTGCACCAAATTGCGTAAGAATATGTTGAGCTTACATCTCACAACCTCGCATTAATATGACGAGGCATTTCCCGCGGCTCCGTTCGCGTAAAATTCACTTATCATATGCACATTTCTATTTGCATATTTCCCACATGCATATTTCCGGGATAAAAATGATGCCTATGTCTCTCCGGCCCATAAACTATTCGCATGGAAAAAATCACTTCGACTCTTCGCTCGGTTGCAGCGTGAAAGAAGGACAAACCAACAAACAAACTTTCACATTTATAGTGGGATTATCATGAGACTGATAATTCCATATAACCGAATACGGACTACTGAGAAACTATTTACAATAGTCGGTCAAATCAAGCGAGTCGCGATGGAGTACAACCAAATACGAGCAACCGAAAAGCCATTTACACTAATCGGCCACCTCAAACGCACCGCAATAGAGTACAGCCGAATACGGGCAACCGAAAAACCATTTACAACAGTCGGTCGCCGCAAACGAGCCACGATAGAGTACCGCCGAATAAGGGCAACCGAAAAACAATTTACACTAGTCGGTCACCGCGAACGAGCCGCGATAGAGTACGGCCGAATACGGGCAACCGAAAAACAATTTACAATGGTCGGTCGCCGCAAACGGCCTACAATAGAGTACGGCCGAATACGGGCAACCAATAAACAATTTACACTAATCGGTCACCGCAAACGAGCCGCAATAGAGTACGGCCGAATACGGGCAACCGAAAAACAATTACACCAG
>DWLO01004149.1:0-10246 GCA_018245335.1 Dalla quadristriga | reverse complement strand
TTTGAACAATACTTCAGTAATCTCCAGTAGAATATGGTATCTCCAGCAACTATTTAAAATATTTGAACTATAGCTATAATATTGTATGGCCTTTGTAGCGTGGACAACAATGTTATCAAACGCGACACCAACACCAGCCAATCATTGTCGCTCGCGTCGTGTTATCGTGAGTGGCCCGTACTCCGGCCGCCATGGGGATGATAAGTAGCTGCCACCCAGGTTCTACTATCGTACATGTTGGGTTTAGTGAGGCATTGCCTCAAGAAGATAGTCGTCCATAATAATTTTAAAAAAGTCTGAATTTCTGCTCCTTGTGTTGCTAGTCTTTTGACCTGATTCTGGCGGTGGTCGATTTGACTAAACCAAACTAAAATAATAACACTTCCAACACACTGCTCTATCGTACGAAGAGACTGTTAAGTAGGTGGTGCGTTGCGAAGTATCCAAGTGAAAATTAAAATTGTCAACTTTTCATTCTGCGCGCAACGCGACCGGCGGCGGCGGCGGAGTGAAAGTCGGGCGGCACGTGCCGGCGAGACCGGCGGTCGGCAAAAGTAGGCGAGCGGCGCTCCCGTCCGCGCTGCGCCGGGAAAAGTATAGATAAACAAAGCGAGCGTGCAGCGCTGCACCGGCATCGATCCGCGCCCCGCGCCCGCCGCCGCGCGCGCCCATTGGCCGCGCCGCGCCGCCACGTGACGCGCGCGCCGCCGCGCCATTGGCCGCCACCGGCGCCGGCCACGTGAGCGCCGCGCGGCGCGCGTGGCCAGTCGCGGCGTGACAGCGGGCGCGCTCGTACCGCGCGCGGCCGTGTCGCCGTCCCGACATGAGCCTCCTCGACACGCTCCTCGAGGCGGCGCGGTTCATCGAGCTGCAGGAGCGCCGTCGCCAGGCCGGTAAGTCGCCACCGACTCCCGAACCGGTCCCGGAGCGCCGCGGGCCCGCGCCCGGCGCCGAGCCGACGCCCGCCGCTCTTGACCTTGAACATCACGCAGCCGCGGCCCGCCCCGCGTCACGTAAACAAAGAAAGCCCAAAATTTCGCCCGTCGCGAACCGGCCTCCCGGAGTGGGACGAATACGGTCCCGTGTCGGTGACTTCCTCCGTAAGAGTCGTGTGTAGAATTCGTGATCGAAGTTTTCCTGGCCGTTGGACTGCGCCGCATAGTAATAACATAGTTTTCGTCGGGCGGTTCACGTCACCGCACTAAAACAAAGTTCGTTTCGAGTGCGAGCCGATGCACCGATTCGCGCGAGCGATTCTCGCACGAACACCACATGCTTCGTTGTAATCTTGCGTCGCCTACGCAACTCGACGGTTTATCCCGATCTAACGACATGGTGTACCGTGCCTACCTACCTATGTACCTACTCCACAGCCGCTATCCGGCTCGTCGCGAGGGCCGTCCGCTGATTGACAAAATGTTTACTCCTGGCACTTTCGGCGCACGTAGGGCGTACTTGACATTGCGTACATCGGCGGCGTTGCACTGGGTGGGCAGGCGCGCAGTCGCTGCGTACGTGGAGCGTCGAGCGGTTGGTCTCGAAATGAGCGACGAGCGTCGCGTTCGCGTGACGCATTGGTGGCGGGCTCGGTCAGCTGATCGCCTCGTGCGGCGGGCGGGCCGGGGCGGGGGGCGCGGGCCGCTTGTCATGTGCACACGCATCGTGCCTTCGATGCGCTTTCAGATGCATTTAAAAACCACTGGAGAAGTTCTCAGATTTTTTACTCCTCAAACTGGCACAAGGCGCACTTGCATAACGATCGTATGCCCAAAGACACGTTGACAAATTAACTTGCAAGAGGTTTCACGTATAATGTTCTCGCCGATTCGAATTTGAACTGCATTTTGAAGTGGGACAAGCTCAAATGTTTAAATTTCCGTGTATAAAAAGCATTTTTTTAAATACAGTGTTTGAAGCCATTTGGTATTTTGTAAGTTTAAGTACCTACTAAATGTAGATCCCTTGCATTGCACGAAGCAAAAAAAATTGTTCTACTTCAAACGGTGCGGTGCAGTTGTTGTTCATTTGACTCGCAATACGAGTTTAAGCAAGAACGAACCGTATGAAATTTCTTTTTCGATTGCAACACTAGTTTGTCATGGTTTTACTACAAACAATTTCAACATGATTTCACTAATTAGAAATGAGTAATTAGCACGGATATATAAAAATCTTTTACATACAACGTAGTTCACAGTTTACAAGGAAATAAGAAGTGGTGGCGTGAAAAATCCGCATTCCAAATCCATAAACCTGTTGCTCATGCCGCTTTATGGAGTCCTAGTAGGCCCTATTCCAGTAAAAATACAGCTCCAGGGGCAGTAAATAAACAATGCTCTTTGACTTCTTAACTTCGCCAAGACCTTTTGCTGTGGGTTGTGGTTATACTACACTTTTTCAACCGTCTACATTTAGGAGAAAACTTCATAAATATAAATTTTAGATGACGCCTACTTTTGAAAACGGCTTGTAAAGGGGCTTTTCTATAAAATTCACCATTATCTGACCGTTGTCTTCATTTATCTACAGCACAACACGTTTTGTCCTTTAATATTTCTGTCTTCAGTAGCCGAAAAACATGGTACAACATTACACCCATCAAATTCCCACAATCCACCCACCTTCCACAATTCTTCCTTTCCCTTTATGCTCCGTACCTATGCTATCATCACTCACTGATAAATAAATGTGTACGGGCTACCTGCGATAACGGGGCTTCGTCGACTTTAGAGTACTTTGGACATGTACAACGCAAGAGGTATCACAGGTACCTGGTATACCTCCATCGCACCACAAGTTGAAACCGAGGTTTCATCCACACCAACTGGATTCGTGGCGATCCGAAACGAAACGGTTCGCGCAATCTTTATTGCCGCGCACGTGTTCATTGTGGGATAAGCTTCTTTCTGATGTTTTTTCAGTGGACTATGACAAGGTTCTTCTTAAGACGCAAAAAGAGCTTTACAGGACCAGTGACGCATTGGCGACTCTTGGTATTGCAATACTTAAGTTAGCACGTCTGCTTAGGCTTCAATTTATATAAAAGAAGTAAATGCATGGCCGACATAGCAGTACGTTTATCGACCTTACCTTACCTTCCTCTGGTTCCTTTACTTGTCTATTTCAGAATTCACCGCACATCCATCGCAGCGCAGCATCTCCATCTCTTCACATACTTTATCTTTTAAATGTCAATTTCCATGCCCCGTATTCTGTTTTGTATACTTTCACCATAAGTTAAGGCAAAGTTAAGACCTATGTTCTCACGTAAGATCACCAGAGAGATTAATCTCGCTTCACATAAATTCTCGTCTTCCACGAAAATCGTTCCTGCTTCATCTTTAGCTTTATTTTATC
This sequence comes from Dalla quadristriga, assembly GCA_018245335.1. Classification (NCBI taxonomy): domain Eukaryota; kingdom Metazoa; phylum Arthropoda; class Insecta; order Lepidoptera; family Hesperiidae; genus Dalla; species Dalla quadristriga. Next base: position 6,889 of record DWLO01004149.1, on the reverse strand, counting down.
TACAATTATTTATGGGTGCCTTAGACCTTGGCTGAATGTCTGAAAGATATGTGCAATACAATGAGATTCTAGGGCTAGGACGAACAGGCTACGCGGGCCACTGCAGACCACGGATCTCTTCTTGCAACCTATGAGGCCTGGAGCGTACTCCATCACGCTGTTCCAGTACGGACGGGTTGATGCCAACCCTAGTGTCGGAAGTATTTAGGCCGACGAGAAAGACTGGTACCGATGGCTTAACGTACCATGTGAAGCACGGAAGCGCTCATGAAGTATTTGCCACTAGCGGTCACCAATCCAACTTCTTGAAATCCATCTGATTTGTCGAAGCATTACAATCGACACGCCACACGGCTATGAGCGCTTCGTACAATTCCTTGCTTCACATAATATATGCCAGGATAAGATAACACAAGCAGCAGTTAACTACGTATTCAGAAAGGAGTTATTTGTGGAGGAAGGTTCGCTTACAGTCTGTACTGAATGCCACTAATTCATTTGGCTGGGGCGCCATTTCATTATTATGCAAAGATATCTCGGCTATGCTCCTAAAATAAAACCCACGTGTCGTGGACTCGTGGCACTGTCGATTTCGCATTCATCCCATCCTGACTGAACGGATGTTTATTATTAACAGCGATGTGTTGTAATTGCGAGTTCGCCAGTTGGATTAACACCGCGGTACTGTACGACCAATAAACTGTTTTTACACTGTCAGTAATAGTGGCTAGAACTACGGATTAACTATTTTTATTTTCACATACTGTTTTAGATAAATAGTAGAAAATTTAGAGAATTACATAATTTTCCGAGTTGTACCGGAGACCTTTCAGCCGGATTACCTGAAACTACCTGAAACCTGAATTGGGCGTCTCCGGTACAGATTGAATGAGCCGCAGGTATGACAACCTCCCGTGGTAAAACATTTTTATAAGCATTGTGCCATTACAGTTAGATATAGATAGATAGAATACTCTTCATTGTACACATTAATTCCAGCCACAGCATCATTTTACATAGAAGACAGTACAAAAGGCGGTCTTATCGCTATAGAGGTGAAGACAGCATGCACAAGAGAGAGCAGCTCTATCTGGAAAGGCCTAAAGTGTTAACAAGCGATTGGTATGCGATTGTAATAACAGATTTGCCCCAGGCACGTCGACCAAACCTGACCGTCAGAGCCTTCAGCCTTGCACAGTTTACATCCATTCTTGTCAGAAAACGGGGATCATGATGCAACACTCTGGAATTATGATGAAGAAGGAGGATCAGGCAATAGGCATAGCATTGATAAAATCACCAGCTGATTGGAGTGAATGCAAAGTCTGCAACTGTAGACAGTGGACTGTGGATATTATGTTGAATACAGGTTTTAACATTCCGATATGTCTGAAAAGTGTAGCAGTTTCCGGACAGCGCGGATAGTACTGCAAAGCAGCTAGTTATAACGAGATGCCCATTATGTAACGTAAAAAACTGCTGAGAGTTGGCGACATGGCTTTATTTCATTACAAGGCCGAAATGTCTAGCGATCCATAGGAGCTTATCTTGTTTATTCGACTTATCAGTGGTCGGCGGACGGGCGTTATTCACCCGAATGGAGAAATCAATCGCATCTGTCACGTGGATGTATACCTTTGAAACTTATGCTCTCCTATTACTTTCGATAGCGATTCTAACGTGCCGCCCTCACTGAGTCGTAAAAATAACTCTTGAAATAAAGTGATAGATAATTGTGGAATCAAAAGATTTCGGTGTTCTACAATCAAAACTTTTGTCTTTATAATCTAGGTGTTGCCCATGACTTCCACCGCGTTAGATAGTATCAATATTCGGACGTCTATGATCTCTGTGACTCGAAACTATCCCTGTACCAAATTCTATGAATATTTTGCCGTGAAAACTTATCAAACAAAGTAATTTTGGCATTAAACATAATAATATTAAGATAGAAAGATGTTAAGAAATTTTATGAAATAGTATTTGACTTATGATATAGTCAGAATCTTAGTTCTCTAAGCTCAGTATAGATCAAATTTCACCCGGGTGACCGCATTCAATTCAAATCTAAACTCCTGAAATTGTACACTGCGTTCGCATCACAGCGTCCATAGCGCCCACGATGGCCATGTGCTGGTTGGCAGACCCCACCCACGCACCTTTGAGGACATTATGGAGAACTCTTACTCAGATGTTTTGATGTTCCATGGTACAGGCTGAGCGTGATCCAATTACGTCACTTAATTTAAAAAAGTACTAACTTTAGGTGGGCTTCTTTTTCTTCTTTTGGAGTAAGTTTTCATTCTATAACATGCTGTATCCAAAGACTAAACTCTGCAGTGAACATGGCGACACTAGTTTCATACACTTGCACATTGTCTAGTTGTAAACAATGCAATGCAACAAGTAGAATCAGTTTAATGAGTGTCTAATGCAGCAGCGGCAGTCCGATTCGTAATACTTTACACGTGTCCTCTGAAACTAAGTATAGATAGGTATGCAATACTTACTATTGCAGACTATGACAAATCTAACAGCGTAGGTAGTTAGTATATAATTAGCATAATTCCAAAACCATAGCGAGTTTAGTCAAGATCAACAAGTTTAGTTTTTTGCTTCTCCTGAATAGTAGGCCGTTTAGACTTATTCCCTTTTTGACTAGAGGCACAGATATGTAACATGTGAATATTCGGAATCAATCCGAACTAAGATGCACAAGGCCCTTTAGACTTATTTCCTTTTTGATTAGAGACACAGATATGTAACATGTGTATATTCAGAATCAATCCGAACTTAGATGCACAAGATATAAAATAAATTGAGATTTTTAGAGTTTACAGGGAAATTTCAGATTATACTTAAAAAAGAGCCACATTTTCCATCCTTAGGAGTTAAATAAATTGTTGTAATAAAGTTCACATTGACTACAGTCTTAAACACCCAAAAATCAAAATGCAAGGAGTCTGTTGGTAGTTGGTAAACAGCTGAAATACGAGTGTCGATCTTGAAGTAATATTTTCCATCCAGAATATCATATTTAATTTATATGAATATAAGGCTGCTACAATGCTATAAGCAAATTGATATTTTAATCCACAATTTAGTTCGAAAACACATTCAACTTATATGTTCAAGTTTTTTGTTTTATCCTCCTTACATTCTTTTATCTCGTAATCCTCACCAATATCATGCTCGAATATTCGTCCATGCTTATAGTATACACGTGAAAGTGTTGGTTTGTCCTTCTTCCACGCTGCAACAGAGCGACGGATCTTTTACATACAGATAGTTTGTGGGCCGGAGGTGACAAAGGTACTTTTTATCCCGGAGCAACACTAATTTTATCCTGCACGTACATGTGTGCGGCGGGCAGAGCCATTGGCAAAACCTCGTTAATTATAAAGTGACATTACTATATTGAACGTTATAAATCAAAGTAATAAATCATATCCAATCAGTTCGGTACTAAAAAGTCGTACCAACGTATAATTCTTATAAGCAAACCTATCACAGATGATAGTATGTGTGTGTGATATCTCAATGCTACCTCAATCATTCAATTTCAAGTTTATAACTAGGCCAATGGTCCCAGAAACGAACCCATTCCGCGGAGTGCCGATCTAGCCGACCTTTTGCCACAGATTAGATAATAGTTAGGTACCCCATAACTTTTACCGTTTACTTCAAACTTTTCCCTCAGCTCTTACGTCAAGCCACATGTCTGAGCAGTAATCTTTGATGCCATAGCGATTGGGTTTTTCTGCCCATGCCTTGGATAAATCACAAATGCGTAAGCCACCTGGCAAATTCTTATGTTTAAAATTGTTTTGTATTCAAATTTTTATTTACACTCTACAAACTACAAATATTTGTATTTACACTCTCTATTGAGAGTGTAAAAACAAAGTGCAGGCAGAAAACAAAATTAGTAGTAGGTATTGTTGATTGGGCTGTTTTTTTAGGTCAAGGATTTCGTTCACGTCTTACCTTACGATTCGCGCGCATCTCTGACTGATGGTTTTTATCGTGTCGTGTCGTGTCATAGTAGCCCTTTGTACCTAGTTCTATTGTTCTGTTGCAATTTTATTACGTGGGTAAAAAACATTAGGCCCTGAATAAGTCGGACAAATTGTACTTTAAAATTCAGAATGCACGCATGAAGGTGATCGCTTTAAAAATAAAATATTATTTTTCAGTGAAACTGCAGTTGGTGTGTATTATGAATATTACTTATATAATTTAACTAGTATTCGCCCACTGGCATTGGTCGAAATTTGACCATTTAAATAATTATACTTAATTATATGAATTTGCATGTTTCCAACTTTTTTTTTAAATTGATAACATCAAAGCTCGTTAATAATGCCAAACAAATAAAAAGAAGAAAATCGGTTAACATACAAGAAAAGGTACTGAACTGTTTTGTCTTTGCCTATTTTAAATACAGATTATTTTTCGGTCAGGTATTCTTATGTAATAGGTACCTAATATTGCTTATCATTTTATATGATTATTATCTCTGCGCTACCAGGCAGTGGTGCAAAAAACTGCCTACGTTCACGTGTTTTTGTCGACGTCGCTAATTAATACATTGTTAATCGTTGATAATCTTTAATACCTCGGAGTTTTCCGTTTCATGCTTGTAAAGAAATAATTAAGACGTACAAAGTTCTACAGTACCTCCAGAAAATCTCAGGATCTCAAGATCTTGTTGACTAGTTTGATTTAATTCCAGTGTCACGATCGTCGGGGTGCAATGTACCACGCATGCTAAACAGCACTTACTAAGAAATATCAAGTTATTATTTTAATTATGAGAATCAAAATATCCCTTGCAGTAATGCAGAAGTGCGTAGGTTGGACAATTTCTAATTAGCGGGGCCCCTGAAGCGGCTAGCGAAGCGGGCGAGGCGCGAACAATCGCTTCATCAAGGCTCGCGTAAGGTCGCGCGGTACCGGGCGTGCAGAGCGGTGAAAGGGATCTCGTGACCTCGCCATCCCCGAATGGCCGACGACCGATGTAAGTAGGTACGATCCGTCCGTGCCTTCAACTGATAGAATTGTTTTCGATGTTTGCAACTTGTTTTTATTGAACAACAGTCGAGAGTTTTTAAACCTTATTTTAAATCATCAGTCTTGCTGTGACAAAATTGTGATTCGCTGTTCGGCCTATGTTACTAGTTCGGGTTAAACTTGTAGTATACTCAGATAACTAGAGCAGAACTTGGTCCCTGCCGGCCTGTAGTTTTATATAGGTATGTAATATTTATAGCAGCTACAGAAGACGTAAATCTTTTGGCAATTAGACGTAGTGAAAGATCAAAATAGAATTTAGTAAAACTCTGCATTACGAGAGTACAATGGCAGGAGTGTTAAGAAGTTTCGAAATGAATTGGGGTGAATTGAAAACAGTCTAGAACTGCATTACGACGATACGAAAGAGCATTTTGTAAAACTGACATGACAGAGTTCAAACCCAAGAACACCGAACTTCTTTATAAACTCCTTCGAGAAACATTTGGCTTCCAATTAAACGTCTGATTTAAGCAATTTTCCAATAAGACGGTTTTGAGGAAGTGGTATTCTGCCAGGGAAATTATGCCACAGTGACGAAATTGATCAGTGCCAGCAGTGCCAGGGGAGATTGATGATGCAATAGTGACGAGTGTCGCCATCGCCACGTGCGTAGCCACTAGTCGCCAGTTGCGCCGTCCGGATTGGGGCCGCAACGTCGGCAGCGAAGTATTCAATTTTTTCCAGAATACCACAGTATTTTGCACATACTACTTCGAGAACGCTAGCGTTTAGGTCACCTTCCTAAAGTCGTCCTTCCCCAATGTTGCCATCTTCCAATGTTGTCAACTTGTTAAATGGAAGTACCTTCAATTTGATTTAGCGTGATTTTAGCGCTGATGCTAGAGATTCGAGCTATAGCTTCTACAATCGAACACTTGCGGTATTGCGAAAGTTGTAGAGTATCACGTAGATGATGCAAGAGTGGTGAAGGACGCTTTAAGCACAGAAAAAGAAAATTCTAGGGTACCGCAAGGCCAATAGGATCAGCAGCAACTGTCAATTCGGAAGGATGGACATGTATCGTGAGTCACATCGCCTGGGACTGGGATCGCAGCGTCCGCAGCTATGCTCGTTTTCAACCAGTTTGCAGATAAAGATGGCGCGACCGTTACTGGAACCGCTTTTATTTAAAAACAAAGAATCATGTTCAATTCCTCGAAGGGACAGAGATTGTTAATTCTTAATTTAATATTTTTCTCTATACCCCGTTTTTAATTTGCTCAGTAGGTATTTCCTATACCCCGCATTTAATCCATATTTTCCTCAGTATTTACTATCGCATGGTTTTTATCACGTCATTCAGCTTATCTGCAAATGCACTAACATTATACATAGGTACCTACTTACCTACCTAGTAAGTATTATATAATCTGTGGTTTAACCTCTAAATAGAAATGAAGCAATTACAATATAAACTACCAATGGTATGTTACTGTGTTTTCGACACCAGCGAGCGAACTGCATGAATGAGGGAGCTTTCGCACGATACGGACATATCTGACATCCGGTGGGCGGACTCCCCCCTCGAAACGTTTCACTTCGACTCCCGTGTCGCTCAATTTTACGTATTGATTGCTGGAACAAGTGGCCACTTGGTACAACTCTGAACGAACGTATCTTGTTATGCACATAGTGTTACAGTAACAGCGCCTGTTCGCCAGCATCCTTCTCGAGATTGAGATGACGGCGCTGAAGTATACGCTGCCATAAATAATGTATACTCAGTTTCAAAATTCAAAAAAATCAAAATAGTTTTATTTCATCATAAGGTAATTACATACACTTGAGAAACGTCACAACAGGAAAAACAAAA
>DWLO01004148.1:0-10247 GCA_018245335.1 Dalla quadristriga | reverse complement strand
CTTAGGCGTGTTGTTTTCTGTGTCAGCCACCTGCAACACAGGGAATCCTGAGTGAGTGTGTAAATATTAATTCATTTATTAAGACTAAGTTTACTTGCGATATGAAAATAATTGGGTCATAGTTTATTTCAGTACTCAATTAAATTTTGTAATAATGCCTTTAGAAAAAGCTCCAAAACTACAATAATCCCAATTATTTATATAATGCGTGTACTGCTTGTCTATGTCAACCTTTATGAAAGTTAGTTTACCACGCAAATAATACGTGTGATACTATCCAGCACGGACTCTTTCTCCGATCGCGACCAATCATATCTTCAAATGATGTAGAAACCTATGTATTTTTTACTCTACCTATCTTAGACAACAAAAACATTTTTTTACAAGAAAATACTGTTGTGGTCAGCCTTTTTTATTTTTAATAGTTAAGTGCTATAACAGCGCAGCTGTGGGGTAAAAAATACCACTGATGGCGGTCATATATTTTTTTCCCAAAAAATGTATAGCTCATGACAATCTGCACGCCAAGGGGCATGTAACGTCACCTAATGAATTAAAATCGATACAGCGTGACAAAAAAATACACAAATGTATGCATACGTACAAACACTGGAAAAACATAACCTTCCGCTATCTGGTATTAATGAGCATCGTCTGGCGCTATTGACGAGATGTTCCCAGCAGCTTCACCGCTAGAACTCTTACCTAAACGGGAAAGATATTGCCGCCTGTTTTCTGATGAAAATCAGTGTACACTACTTAATGCGTACCTGATTAAATATACTTATCAATAAATTTATTATAAAGTACCTACTTTAATTTATCTCGGTTACATTAGTAACGCCTGCATATTCCATGATAGTAAATTTTAATTGTTAAATTTTTCATTTGAACTAGGTGTTATCATTTCGTTCACTGGACATAATAAATTTTATTAAATAAATGAAAGTACCTAGTAAAACCTACCTACCTACTTATAAATCTGAATGATGCAGTGAAAGTATTTAAATATGTTTCCACTCAGAACAATAACTAAAGGAATAGAAGGAAGGATAATGTAAGGATTATGTTACTGCCCTTGGTCCCATAATATCTTATGGCATGAAAATATGTGAGGGTGAAAAATACGATATGTAAACAAACTACATTGACATAAATGTTACATAGTCAATAATGACATGAGGGTCGCAAAATTATTGCCAGTGTAAGAAATAAGGTCTTATCAAATTCAGCAAAATGGCCATCTCTCCTATATTACTGGTCGGACTTTACTACCGAATTTGGTAGGGTTGAATTGGAACCAATATAACCAAATGACAATAACATGCAACTACCCAGAATGTTTTTGGACTGTCACAAAATGTCTGTACAATAGTTTCATTTAATTATTCGTTAGTATAAGGACTGTTAGTCGGTGTTAGTGATAGTCCGGTTAGTAATAATAAGGTGGCCACAGATGCGTTGCTACCCTTGAGGACTATGGTGGTTGCCGTTTGTATAAGCGTAGCCGGCATCCAGAACATTCCGACCGAAACATAATTGTAGAAAAAGAATAATTTTACAGCAGAAGTGGGCGTGGTGGTGGTTCCACCCCGGGCGAACCATATACAGGTTATAATTAAAACACCGTTATTTGCTTACAACCAATCTTTCTCTCACATACTCTTACTAGTGCAAAATGTGTAACCAACCGAGTCCAGCAACACCACAGAGAACATTTCGTAGCAGGCAACACGGAGCCGGATTTTATGAATGAAATAAATATAATCTTATGAATTTAAATGCTTAGCTTGTCATGTCGGTAGCAACTTATAGAAATCGGGCTGTCTATGAAAAAAATACATTAGTCTATGGACCCTGAGTGCCACCTGTTTGTGGATGAATGGCAGGAAATATTGTCAGTCTGTCTGAAGTTTGCGAGCGAGAAGTATGACTGTGTTGTTCTTTAATAAATTTAATTTGTCCTACCATATTAATTAAAGTAAAAAAATATTGAAGTAAGAAAGCTATCGGGCACGGTTAAGTTCACAGATACCACATTATTTATATAATTGCTAAAAATTTATGTATCAGTTGTAATTAAATTATCAGGATAAAAATGAAATTTTGAGCTTATTAACTTCTAAACTACTTCGCCGAATATAGACCGAAACCACGACAGCGAACATATTAAAACTCAGTAAAAGAAATTGTCGTGACAGGTCAAGTCAGGCAGTATATTTAATGCTCCCGATTTCCATTCTTACTTTTGACGGGTCGGGTCAGATGGGTAGGTGTGTGCTTAGCCAAATGTTGTTTTGCATTTCATCAATAAATTTACATCACGTTTTGATTTAATTGAATTTTAATTTTATACGCAATTGAAATTTTAATAACAATAATACTATTTTTGAGTATTTAAGAATCAAATTTGTATTCCTCTATCAATACTCTATACTATACCATGCCATGTTTCATAATTTATTTCGATTTTCGTCAATATCCCTCCTATTATATTTTTTTATTTTATGGCATATGTGTCTAACAAATTACCAGTCCTTAAGTTAAGGATACTACGTCTTAACTATATTCTGTGATCTCATCCAAACTTTTTGATCGCCATCCCTATGTAGTCTGTGGATGACATTTATTAAAAGGTGAATTTGGCAGAGAGGTTATGTTTACTGGTTAATTTTGTCGAGTCAGTACAGTTATTTTAAAGCGAAAGTACGGATTCATTCAACAATTACTTTGTGATTAGATTTTAAAATGTTGGTGACACTTAAAACATTACAACAACAAACGTTTCAAATTGAAATTGATCCTGAGGAAACTGTTAAAGCATTGAAGCTCAAAATCGAAGTCGAAAAAGGTAAAGACTATGTAGCTGACAATCAAAGGCTTATTTATGCGGGAAAAATATTATTGGATGACAATAAATTAAACACGTACAATATAGATGAGAAGAAATTCATTGTTATTATGGTGACTAAGCCTAAAGTCACCGAAGCCCAAGCGTCATCTACATCTACTCCGGAGGCAGGCGAAAGTGCTTCTACTGAAAGTGGCGACGGTAAGACCAAAAATACGACCGAAGAAGCTGAAAAACCACCTCCAGCCGCTGATCCCGAACGTGCCACCGATCCGGAACGTGCCGCCGATGCCCCTGCCACCTCCAATGAACTGGATTTTGAATCGACAGTTCAAAGCATCATGGACATGGGATACAACCGACAGCAAGTAGAACAAGCTTTACGTGCTTCATTTAACAATAGAGAGAGGGCAGTAGAATATCTAATTACTGGAATACCCGAAGACTTGCTACAAGAACAGGAGGCTGAAGAGAGTTCTGACGATGACCCACTGGCATTTCTGCGTGATCAACCTCAATTTCAGCAAATGCGTGCAGTAATTCAACAAAACCCAAATCTGTTGAATACAGTATTGCAACAAATTGGGCAAACAAATCCAGCTCTACTCCAAGCTATAAGTCAACATCAGCAGGCTTTTGTAAGGATGTTAAATGAACCTGTTAATCCAGGTGCACCTGGTGCAGCTGCCGCAGTTGCTGCTGCAGCAGAGGAGAGCCCTGCAGACAGTCAGCCCCCACAACAACCACAGAATGTTATTCAAGTTTCCCCTCAGGACAAAGAAGCTATTGAAAGATTAAAGGCGTTGGGTTTTCCAGAGCATATGGTTATTCAGGCTTACTTTGCTTGTGAAAAAAATGAAAATCTGGCTGCAAACTTTTTACTGTCACAGAATTTTGATGATTAAATATTACTTATTACAGTGGAAATCGAGTTTACACATATTTAAAGCAGCCAACAATACCTGTTAATAAGCCTTAATTTTCTGCTTTGTCTATTTATTCAGTGTTGTATGCACAGAATTTCAATTTTGTCAACTCATGATTCACATAATATGTAATAAAATGTCTTCTTGGTTATATTGTTTACTTACTTTCTTATCATAGTTATGTAATACATATGACTATATTTTCACAGTTTTATTAAAATGAGAATCTTAATTGTTTTTGTTTAATAATTATAGTGTCTTCAGCAGCTTTAGCTGCTTTAGTACATAGTCGATAATAATGAATAACATTTATTGTATAGTAAAAGCCACTGCGCCATTTTCACATGTTTGATGGGAACCGGGAAGGAAAAAAAGCATGTGAATTGCCAAAAAATTTAATTTGAAAAGAATGCACAAAATTGCTATGTACTCTATTGTTATTGTTGTGCAATTATGAGCATTAGTTGGCTTTGTCATGTTCTTAAAATATTAAGTAAAAAAGTAGGTAAATAATGCAATAAAACTTCAATATCCAAAATATTCTTTGTTTTGATTTTTACATTAGGGGTCACTTCCAAATGCCGCCGACCAGTGCCGATTTTCTACCGTTTCAGTTTGCTTTTGGATCCTGCTGATTAGGATCACGAGGATACATCAGGATTGAGGAGCCTCTTTTGCAATTTATTTAAAATAAAAGTAGTAAACATTTAAAAAAATGCGGTAGATATAGCAATGTGTAACCATATTTTTGGATTAGTGCTAAAAAAATTTGGATCTACTGCTAAAACTCAAAAAGTACAGTACTTTTAGTGAGGCTCCTCAAAAAATATTTAGGGTCGGTTTATTTCATTAGTTAACTCTAAAATCGGTAAATATTAAGTGGAAGCTCTTTGTAATATTAAAATACAGCAATTACACAGCATAATTGATAACAAAGCAATTGATGTAGCTCCTCAGTTTTGACGATTTTGAATTATTTGTATGTATATTAAATTAAACATTTCTATCGAATCGTAATGGAATTAACATTTAGTTCAAATTTGTACTAATAAATGATTAATTTATTTTTAATTTAGTAAGTGGTTTCTCCGTCGTGATGTACTCGCACGGGGACAATGACTTGATGTAACGTTTCATTCGATATCTACGTAGATAAAAAATAATATTTGTGAAAAAAAATCGTATCCAGATAATTCAACCATCATCGATTTCTTATGTTGTGGAGCGCTTACAGGGGCTAAGTACTTATTTACTGTGATTTTGCAGGCAATATTGGACACTTTTATGTACATGGTTTATTAGTTTCGTTTTCAGTTTGGATTTTATTTTTGAAAAGAGGGACGGACATACTGCAGCAACTAAAGTTAACCTATATCAATTAACAAAATAATTAGTGCTAATGTGGCACTGCTGGGGAGCATCTCCCCAAAATTTGTATACGTGAAAGATATGGTCTACCTAATACTAACAGGACTAACTAACAAACAGTCTGTTTGATGTTTGTCAGCGATGTCCATGGACGGCAGTGGATGGTGGGACTGCATGCCCGCTTGCTTTTCTTATCACAAAAAAGCTCAGCACTATTGATCTTTTCATTTCAATGAAAAATTGCGAAGACACTCGGTTACGCGCGCGCTAATATGATATCAATAAAGGAGAATGGGAATTGCACAATCGATGATCGCGATGAGCTAGGCAGAGTAGTCGAGTAGGTAGCTGTTATAGTTCTATGGCTAGACTTGAAACTTTAAACATAGCTCAGACCTGAATAAAGAAATATTTACTCGCTTTCTTGTGAATGCTGTTTGTCTGTTCGGTACAAATTTCGTCATCGATTTAAAATTTACATCTCATTGAGCTATAAGATTAAAACTTTGAATTCAACATGGAACTAGATAACAAAATAAAAAAAGAACAGTAATTTTATTGCAATGATATGGAGTATTGAGTAAGGGCACTGTTCTAACACGGACTGCAAATGGGCAACGAGCAGCAGTCGACCGCAGTTCAGCGGAATCAAACTTGTATTAAAGTAAAAATAATAAGTAACAGTAATTATTTTTCTTCATTAAAATCCTACGGCTCTTGCCAATAGCAAAATAGACGCCTGAAGTAAAAAGTCCTCTGCAGCGCCTCGCAATCCAGGACGGTGTTATGGTTTGACAAGAGTCAATAGCGTAATCAACATTAACATACGGGTACTAAAGTACTAACTCCTCGGCGCCAGCGAGTCAAAATGCAGTCGAGGTGACATCAGACAGCCGCAGTAAGAGTGTCGCCGGCTGCAGTTGATGGCAATTCGACGGCAGCCGCCGAACAGCGTGAACTGTAGTTCACAGCTGTAGCCGATCATTTGCAGTCACGTATGTAAAAGCCCTTAGAGCTCAAGGTCTTAACGACCAGCGAGTAGATATACAAAACAACTTGCTCTATTTAACAAATGTTATTGTAGTCTTATCAATTTATCGAAGTCACTGATACTCTCTCTAGATGACCAAGATCGTCGCTCTTCGTTGATCTGTGCCTCTTGGTAACGCACGTTATGTTATGTTTTTTTATTCATAAATGCTTCGGATCGCTTTCGGGGCTTCATTAGTATGCGTTGACCATATTGCTCGGACCATTTTTGACACAGGAAAAATATGCTGGCTGTATCTCGCAATTGAACAATTATTATGTTTTGTAGTGCAGGGTTTTTTGACATTTCAAATATACTGAGAACGAACAAAAATAAAAATTATTATATATCGGTACGTATTTTTAAATTTTATTTTCTGAAATAAATTAAAAAACTATATTATTCTTAGTAATTACTCAAATAATCAAAATCCCTTGAATCTCTACGGTTGTAAATGACATTTACTGATCGATGTGAGAGGACGGAAATACTTGGCCCCTCAGTTCACTTATAATAGGTTTAGTTTTAGACTTATTTGATGACTTTGTTGTTAGAATGTTAAATAAAGAAGACAACAGTACATCAAACAGTTAATATTATTAATTAATATTTATAAATAGCATAAGTTAACATAAAAAGCTATGTTGGTATAAACTTTATTCATTCTAAATTCAAAGGCACTTTCCACATTTCTATAATTAACTTTTTAACCACTTGCCATGATCGAAGTGGCGTAACATAATATACAACTATTATATGTTATTAAATTTAACAGTTATAATATGATACAAAAAATATAAGTAAATAAAATTATTTCTTATTTTCACTTTAAGACTAAAATAGTTTTCAACACCTTAATCATGGCAAACGACATCTTATAAAATCTTATTTAATAGTTAATTAAAATTACCCTTTCACAAAACCATAAAATTCAAGACTGACAAAATTGCTTATGTATATAATTATAATGGTATTTGAGAAATTTTCAACAAAATAATATGGGCTATTTACTATTAACCAGCAATTTGAGAATTCATTGTGGTGATATGCGACACTAGCCATTTCCCTCGATACATATACTTAATGTATATACAAAATAATTCGAACTTTTAAATACACTATACATTCTATGCTATCTTTACATAATGTACATTACTCCCATCTTGTTCACTATATTTCTTTGTAAGAAGAGAAAAATGGTAGATTGCTAAACTGTACATTGCAATTGGTATTGCACATAAACAACTAAACATTAACTTTGGCTTATCCATTAACACCTATAAAAAGATGTTTAAAAATACTTCAGCAACTTACGCTTTATTAAAATGGATATTTGTATCTTGCTACCACTATTCATCACAGTGAGTATGACGTTGGTACATGATATTGAAAAGGTACTTTTCTTATCAGGACCAATAGGTCGGGCGACGAAAATAACAGTAGAAAATTCGTGACCAAATTGGTCGCCCGGTCATATACTGGGTATACATTTGTAAACTGTGTTATGTAGTTTTGTCAAGTAATTGATCTTATACAGACAGCAGTTGAAAAAATAATACATACTTACTGTATACATAATAATATGACGTTAAAAACGTTTAACGTTAAAAAACAATAGTAGACTATTGATACTAATTGAAGATTTTTCATTTTTGTTCAGTTTAAGTAAGGCTGTTAATTTGTCAACTGTCCGACACAGAAATGGCACAAAATAAAAAAAAAACTATAGATGATCTTAAAAGTAAACAACTTCGGAATGGAATTACAATATTTTATCTGAAGTATACACATTCAATTAACAATGACTGTAACGGTGCTTGTGTATTCATACAACAAAGCATTAATAAAAAGAAACAATATCTACATAATAACTATATAATATGGTATATTTTATTCTGTATTGAATTAATTACTTAACATGGAGAAAAATAAATCAACTGATAAGAAAACAATAACAATAATGACAAAATTAATTTAAACCATTTAAAATATCAGTTCTAACAATACTAATAGAAAATTCAACTCTCAGTCAAACTCTATTCGAGAACAGACTTACTTCACCAAAATACTACAAGGTACAATTTTTGCAGGATGAGATTTAATATTTACAGACACAGACTGCCCTGGTCCCTCACAAGGTTACCCTGTACAACAATAGATACCAATCTTTCTTACATCGGCTGAAATCTAGGGCAAACCAATTGGTTTCTGAATACCTTTTGTATAAAATCGAGACCTATCACTTTTCGTAGGGCCTGTGCACGTATAGGGTTTGACCCTTAAATTTTCTCAATTTATGTACAAGTCCATAATTTATATTTCATTCAAGTCAACTTTCTCCAAAACGGACAAACATGTGACACTACGATTCATCGCGGCCGTAAACGCCGCACGGAATCGAGTCGGTACTCATTGCACAGTACGGGAACTGACGTCGCGTGCCTCGAGGCTCCTACCGGCAGATCAGCGGCACGCCTGGTTAGCCGGCTGGACCTCATTCAGTTTTTTGCTGACAATATAGTTCTTTGAGGGATTTCAGTTCCTCAATGAGGGCTTTGTTTTGATTCTCTAGCACCGCAACTCTGTTTTCGAGGCATTTGATGTATTCCTTTTTTTTACGCCGACACTCTCTTGCAGCTTCTCGATTTTTCAGTAACCGAAGCTCACGTTTGCGGGTTTGGTCTTCTAATATTGGACCTGTAATCATAAGTACGATTTGTTCATTTCGTCTATGAAATGTCGACTTGAATGTTATTCGAAATAGAGAACGTGTTGTTGTAAAGACAGTACGAACCCGGCACGTAGAACTGTCCGTCTTGGTTGGCGTACTGCACGATGGCGCCGGGCGCGCCCGACACGGCCAGCGTGTGCAGCCCGCTCTCCGTCTGCAGCGCCCCGGCTGGAATCACTGACCAATCCCATGCATCATTACTACTATATATAACGTGTAAAAATTGTATATAAGTCACATTGTATATGAAAAAGGTTTGTATGTAAAGGAAAATTACTAAGTATAAAATGCATCGTTACGTGACACTGGCACACGATAGTTTCAATAATAGTGCTCTTAAAGCCATGGTGACACAGTCAAAGTCCACTTGGAACTAAGTATCTTTGATCAAAATTTACTTTGATACCGGTTGACACATAACATTTGTATTTATTTATTTACTGTTAATTAGAACATAGTTGACTTTGATCACTTTCATAATTTTTCTAGCATTCAGAAGTCAGATGAGCCACTTGACGCTATCTTGTTTCGTCAATTGATATCAAGAAAAAAGTTGGACGAGCTAAAGTGCGCTTCAATTGCCACGATGAAATTACCGCCAAAGTTTGTCGTCAAATCAATTTTGTCAAAGCTGATTTTAACTGAGTCACTGCGGCTTTAGTAGCACTGCTTCAACTGTGTGTAAGAGCATAATATAATCATCTCTAACTATCCTAAATATTTTTCAAGTTACTACGAATGTATGTAACGTTTAATGACGATTCCTTTTTCTACTGTATCCCTGATGATTTAAATAAGTATGTTAATATTTCTGCTAAAATAACTTCCACTGCTAATATAATATGTTTTTAATATTATTATAATATAAGTTAAATTGTTCATAATTATGTTTACAGATATAAAGATTGTGCTTTATGATGTACCTACAGATAAAGGTGTTAATGAAGATTTTTTATAAATTCTTAAAACTTTTCTCTTGATATTATTATCAAAAGTTTTTTATGATGAGCCAAGTCCAAATGGCAAGTTGTAAATATTATAATGCCTCATACAATAAAACGTTACTTCCTGCCATAGTTTGGATCGAATGCGCAAAACTGTGTTGAATCTTCCAAGATTCATGTCTCCCTCAATAGTTACATATTTCTTTCTTGCTAAATTAAAACTATTTATACCAGTAGGAAGTTACGTGTAACTTCTGGGATTAATATGAAAATATGTATAGTTTGCTTGAAACAGGAATGGTCTTAATCCCGGAAAGATACATGTGCATAAAATAAAATGCTAAAATGGATAAAATTTTAAAATACATTCTAATAAAAAGGTATTTGTATAAAAAAG
>DWLO01004147.1:0-10248 GCA_018245335.1 Dalla quadristriga | reverse complement strand
CCCATATATGGATACTAAAACTATAAATACTTATAAACACATAAATGATAATGCAACAGACGTACGGATTTAAAATAGGATGATAGTCATATTATTACCATATTAGAGATCGTACAAAGCATTTTGCAAGTAACCGGGCTTTTCATACCCGCACACTTTCACCCACCGGACACCTGTTCCACGTCGGCAAAAGGCCAGTATATCACAACCATGGGTTTCTATGCAATTCCTTTTCCTGGTTTCGCAAACCAGCATACTTTGAATCATTTGCGTGTAAATTGACTTTGGATACTAAGACGTATCTATTATATATGGCGTAATCTTATCTAACCAAATAGAATTTGAGTTTGTCTGTAATATGAAAAGTAAGGTTAATAATTAAATGGAATCTATATGTTAGTAACCGCTTTTAAAATTTTCGTCTGTCTGGGTGGGTTTTTTTTGTCGAAATAGGCTCCGAAACCGCTAAACGAATTTTTATGGAATTTTCTTGGACTGAAGGGGTTATTGATGTTTAACGCTTACACACACTCCTCCGCACTAGGATTCCATGTGTTCCGGGTGGCGGACACACACAGAAGACACAACACAATTAAACGCCCAAGACCCGAGTTTAGACATTGAGCTTCCAAATAAATATCTGTTCCGGCCGGGGATTGAACCCGGGACCCACGGCTCGTCAGACACGGTCACTGACTAACGCGCCACCGGCGTCTGTCTGTATTATCTGGGTTACTTACCGTATAGGGTTTGTTTTATCTCAATATCTTTAAGTCTTTTAATTAAAGCCTAAGTTATAGCCGTTAGCGTCTGTATCCTAAGGGTCCCATTTATTTCACACTGCCATTACTGCACATTAATATATATATTTAGGATTTATTCCTACTATAGACTCAATAAACTTTCTTTTTTCTTCAAATAATCTTCACTAAGTATATATAATTTTTGTAAGTACCCATATCGAAATTTCACGCGGACGAAATGTCGAGCACTCCCACTATGAATAAAAAAAAAAAATCCTCACATGCAAGTCTTTTCTTCGACGCAATCGATATTAAAATGGAATTGTAATTTATTACGTAGGTACGTGGTTTGAAATTAGAAAGAACTCGTGTATTGATAAGGTAATCTAACTGCCTACAATTGGCACGTGTACCTACGGAAACGACATAGAATTTATATACGCACCTTTTTAATATTTTATTAATATACAAAGAAGGGAATAACATATTATTCTAGAGGTGCCTCATAGATCTGCACAAACAAAAAATGTGTGTGTGGTGCCGATAAGACATGTAAAATAGTAAACATGCATACGTCATCATATCCCCGTACAACACGCTTTTGATCACGTCCATGGTTGAAATTACTGAGTACTTAACATACACAATTGGTCGAATTTCAATCAGACGATAGTGGTAATTATTTTATTGTTCATAGTTATGAAATTATTAGTAGATTGTCTGAAATTAAATCGAATCTAGACTGATGTCTATATCTTTTGCAATCTTTATCGTGTCCAAGTTCCTATCTTGATAATGTAAACATCAATGTCAAATACATATATTTTACAAGATAAAAAGAAATTTCGATATGCCATTTATCTAAATATGTTTGTCAAATAAAGCGCTATTAACATTTTTCCTATGGATTGGATACAATTGTCAATTTTTTTATACTGCCGAGCTTTCACAAGCCCACAATGTTTTATTGATAATCCAACTTGGGGTTTTACTTCAAGAGAACATCATCGATCGGACGAACATTTTTAATTGCTTAGATTTAAACAAATAAGTACATACGGTATGATCATGCAGGCGTTACAGAGAAATGAGATAGATGCAAATACGCGTAAACACGCACCCACAGAATTACAATTCTTGAATCGTACACATTTAGGTAATAACCAACAATAGTGACAGTGAGACGTACTAAATATGAATTCCGCTAGTTGTCGTATCGCGTGCAAACAAGATCATACTTCAACTAAACGAAACCTGTGACGCTGCACTGGCATTGGTTTTGAGATCACGCGCGATAACATATTTGCCCTTTTTGAATTAATTCAAGTTTAATTGCTACGCCTGTTTTCGAGGCGGCGGATCCGGACTCTCAGTGCGGTGACTTCGATCAACCATCGTTCTTTGACACCCATCTCCTGATCCGAACCACCCACTCGACGTGTCTACCGATTCCTTCTAAACACAGAAGTTCAACAATGTCGTGGATGTTACGATGTACACGCATCATAATTTTTTTACGTATAATATAATGTAAGTACATAAGTAAATTTACCCACACCTTCATTTAAATATGTTATAATGTCCAATGTTGCCACCTGCTAGTAGCACATAATGTTGCTCTATTTCTCAGAGATAATTTGAAACTATATAGTTACTGAGACCAAATTATGAAAATAAAAAGTCATAATATTACATCTATAACGCAAATTACTAACTAACTAAGCTTTGCTTTGAACTTCCCAAATCTATCCTACTAAGTACATTATATACTATACAACTACATAAAATCCAGCAATTTTATTTTTGGCAGAGTTTCGTCAAGGTTTTGTTAATTATGTTCTTCATATACGTTTTTCAATAGGACAAAACTCTTCACATAAATGATTTATTTACTACACACGCGAACAGTTCAGGGGCTCTATTTTTAAATCACTCGCCTCGTATCGAGCGCTCAATTTCGAATATTTTTGAATCGCTCGACTGCAACGAGTGGTCTCAAGTAGTCTCAACCACTCGTTGGGTGGAGCGAGCAATAGAATAATGTCAAACATATTTCATTACTGTCATTGATAGTATGCGTGAGTCCATTTGTAAATTTTATTTATTGTTCTAATGTGTAATTTATCAAATTGGCGATCAGTGGTCATGCAACTTGGAAGTCGACTATGACATAAGTCGCATGCGACATTACAATTTCTAACGAGTGATTCGAAAATAGAGCCCCTGTGTGTCGTGCAATGTCAAGGCGCAGGCGCCCGCGCATTATGCAATACCATTGTAAAATTGTCATAAATATTGTGTTTACGACGCTTGCGCCGATACGCTTGCGGTTGATCACTTTGGTTACATTGTCTTTACTGTCTAGGCTAATATTACTTATCTCTGTAGTATTCACATAATAATATGTCCCTTACTTTGAGTTTACAAAAACAGATTAACTATTGTTATTTACATTTAGATACACTGCACAAAATACAATTTTCTATAATAAATATTATGCAAAAAATTAAACATGTACAATAATGTACAATAATAAACATAGTATCTTAATTTTAATATAAATTCATATCATAGCAACATCTGTCGTACGGTAAGCGTACGGTACACTTCTCAAGTAGATATAACATAAGAAAGACGTATCAATCCCCCATTATGACAAAAAAATACGGATTCTACTACACAACGTGTAGGAACACAAAGTTAAGATTACACATTAAGTTCTAATGTGAAAATGATTCCGTGTAGTCAGCACGCCTACGCTCCAGTCGCTAAAAACAATTGAATCCTTGGAATTAATTCAGCGCCGTTCTACTAGCCTTCGCACAAAGCACGTGCCTGTTGTAGTAAAATAAAAGACCATTGAAGATATTTATAAAGTAAATAAACGTCACGCAGATTATTGCTTTTGTTTAAATAAAACAAGAGAGCGTTATTGTTGGACACTTTTGTTTAATTTCTCGTATTTTATTCCGTGATCGCCACGAGCTAACGCACGCATAGTAAATATTCCGGCACAAGACGCTTTGTTCGCGCGCAACGCTTTCATTATTTATTATGACAAGTAGCGCTTACACATACGACCACAAATTGTAGGAACCACATTTCCTACCACCTCGTTTGCGTAGACTGTGCCAGTGTTTAATGTTTCGTTAATCGTTAATGCTACGTCGCGGAAGCCACAGACTAAGTATCTCTTATTCGGCTCATGTCCAGCGAAAGGCTTTTTGTCGAATAAACCGTACTCAGGGGCTCTATTTTTGAATCATTTTTTAGCATGACACGAGGCGAACGATTCAAGAATAGAGCCCCTGGTCTTTTCACGCTACATCTCAAATGCATGAATTTATTTGGCTATAAATATAGTCTAGGCAAGACTTAAATATAAAATACCTACTATATGAATGTGTACGAACTAAGACTTTCAGCGTACAAAGAATTGAACGTTATAATGACAATAATGATTGGAATTACTCGCAACTATTGTGTACTATTAAAAGAACATCAAATTGAAAGTCAAAACAGTGCCTTTGCAATTCATCTAATCTATTTATGACTGGTCTCTACTTAATAAAACAAAGCACAAAACTGACCTTTATAGAGGCCGCAATCCCGCAATGGTCATAGGAGAATCTACGTACAATGTTGCTTTGTAAAATTTTGGCAAGCAAGGTCTCAACTATGAATGCGTTGAGACAGTATGCAATATTCGTTAGGCTATAGAACACAATAGGCAGTCACATTGGCGTGCAAGAAGCTTCATGCCCACGCTCAGTATGTAACCTTGTACTGGCGGCCAAAATGTCGTGGGCCGAGGGAAGACGAGCGTTACTATTACCCACTTCGGTTGCGTAACGACTATTTACACAGCAGTAATTGCAGCTAAACGTGCGGATAAAGAGGTCACTATCACTAAATCCAGATGTGATGTTAGTACCGATTCAATAAGGACACATCGTCTGATGTTTTTATCTAAGATTTAAACGCATGTCGACAACGTTTTTGATAAGAAGTTTTGAATTATCTTTGAATTATAATCTTTGCAATAATAGTCTTTCAAATAATAATAATTCTTAATCCATGTAAATAATACGATATTTGCTCTACAATCGACCTTTTAAACATCTGTCTCTACAAGGGCATTAAATCCGATGTTATTATAACTAAACGATGTATTTTACATGAAACCATTGTACCTGAGAAGCGCTCATAGTCACGCGGCGATTGTCAATAGTAACTGATTGACAAAGTAAAACCAAGCCGCCTTTGGTGACAATTGGAATGGTCACGGCTAGAAGCAAAATTTCAGGAATGCTTCCGTGCTTCGATGAGCACCATATGACGTCGGTCCCGGTTAAAATATACTAGTAATATATATTTAGATAATAGTCTTCAAGCCTTGACACAGGCCTTCGGGCAGCCTTAAAGCTTCCGGCACTCGGGTTGACCAGTAACCCCTCCACCAATACACGCTGGAACAGCGTGGTGTCGTACGCTCCAGACGTCATCAGTTGCGAGGCGAATTCCGTGCCAGCATGCTAACGTACGAAACTACTAGGTTAAAACATTAACCTAGTACTATACTGACCTATAGTATTAAGTTTGCAAAATAAACTCCGAACGAAATGTTGCTGAATGAAATTTGTGCTGAATATATGCAGCCTAAACCAAAACGTAGAGCCGCCTACGCAAATAGCAAGTATTGTGAATTGAGTCGGTATTGGTGGAACATGACACACTAGCATGCCCAGACACGGTGTCGCCGAGCTGAATTATCACACAGTTGGCAACTGATGACCTGCAATACCTATCCGTGACGTAATAGACTACATACATAAATAGGTATTTGCTTGGCAGCACATGGAAAATCACCGATATATGACGTGATATATTTACCGCGCAAAATAATATTTAGTTGACCACCAAACTCCTAAATCTTACAGTATTAGGTTACAAAAAATAAAAATAAAATAAAGTTGTAGTCTGCTGCCTTCGACGAACTGGAACGGGCTGTCGGCCACCCGTGTGTTTGACGACATCCCGGACTAATCGTGGATTCAATGTAAAACATAGTTAGAAATGAGCCTATCGCATAAAACGGGGCGCCTAGTTATTCTATATGCCACTGTGAACTATTCTATTTTCTCTTTCTACCTTGTTCGCAAACGATTAATGGACGATGGGCAGCATTAGTGTAATCTTTCCTGAGTGTCAGCGGCCCTGGTCGGATTATCGCCCTCGGGGTCGCCGACCCCCGGCACATGTGATCCGTCCGCGGAACCTGTTCCTGTGCACCACTTACGGACCACTGCCCACTGCGCACCTCCAGCCCGACTGAACTATACGCCTCATACGTCATCAATGTACATAAGCGATTCTCGCTCCACAAAAAATTCCACAGACCCCATTATTTACCTTTTATTCCCTACAAACCTGCTGCGATATAATATATTTTAAAATGTTCTATTGAAATAATATTTTAAATACTATTCATATAACAGCAATAAATATTACAATAACAATGTTGCCATCGCGTAACGTATACATACGTAGGTAGTGGAAATATCTTATTAACAAGTGTAGGAGTGACGCCAGCTGGCAGACCTTGAATAAGGACACAACAGCTATTATAGCCAAGCGAGGCCTTGCAAGCTTTCTGCATGCAATACGAGCATGTATCAGTATTACGCGTATGTTCTTTATCTACGTAACTATTTAAATGTAACTCTAGGAAGTGTTTCAGCGGCCCTAATTAACTAACAAATAGTAATGTTACGTAAATTAAAATTAATAAAACTTGCGAACACAAACTGATATCGAAGCTAATTATGATTAGTGACAGTCGTTATATTATAGTAGGTACATGTTCGTATTGTGGTAAAATACAAAGCGTAGCTGATTCCCAGGGCGGCCTTTGTTCTGCGCAAGTACAGCAGTAACGCGGCTCGGTTTGCCACGATGCGTGCCGTCGGCGGCCCTCCTCATTCCTTGCTTCATTATTTCCTTCCGAGAACGAGTCGCCAGCGAAAATATTGCCTTCGCTATCATTAGTCGACGCAATTAAAGTTGCATTAGCGCCCACATGACGGCGCGATCCGTGCGATTCGGCGCGGCCGAGGGCATGTGTGGCGTACGTCAATAGATAAGACGTGTTATCTCGTCGTCATACTGGATTGGAATGTTTTTAAAACACAGTACGGAAAGAGTGCACGGCCGAATGCAGCGCGCAAGCGGTCGCGGCTCTGGCTCCGCCTACGGTGTGTTGACGTCGTCGCCGGCTCTAGCGTAACAATAGCCGGCGCGTTGCATCACGACGCACGCGCAGCGCTCACGCGCGCTGAACGAGCCTCGTTGCATAATCAACACAACATGCCCTCCGGCTTCCTTCAGCTTTTAATTTGCTTACATGTCTTTGTCTACTAGAACAAAGAAAAGCTCTAAAATGGATATTACTCATTGACATTTACTAGGGATATTTGACACAACAAACAAGTAATTTTTGAAAATGTAAAATGTACTGATTCTTACCTTTTAAACACAAGTACATAAAATACTATCAGTATCAAATAGAAGAGACTTTGTTATGAGATAAATAAATGAATTATTATTAACAAGTCAATATCCTCCTGTGCTGGATTCGAATTAAATGTCATGCCTACTTACATTTTCTTTACTGTATAACTGTGCATAGTGTGCATGGTTGCGATTAAATATTTTCGTTTTCCCTCAGTAAGGCCACATTTTATTGCGCCCGACCGTCACACTGTTGGCACTTAAATTGCAAGTCAAAAGTAACGATCTGCACAGCCTTAACTTTTAAAATGTTTAACCTTGCAAATGAATTTACCTTGCAAGTCGTACATATACAAGGAAATGTCGCTATCTAAGTAAGTAGCTGTCGATAAGAAGTCCATGAGATTGCAACATGCGCTGCGCTCGACTGCGGAAAAAAGCACGAGTCGTAATATCGCGAATGCACGTGTAACTTCGCGTGGCTAATAAACCAAGAAGCGATAATTACAACGCACTCGCGGACCTAACTTCAGATAAAAGAGGACGGGGCTATCTCTGCTCAGAGATTTGTTGACGCATAACGTGAGCAATGGAGGAACTTTGTGTTATGCGTATTTATTATCAGAGCTGAGCTAAATAGTACTCAACACGAGCAATAGAAATATATGTATGTAAATTTTTAAACAAAAATAAACTAATTTGACCTAGGTACCTTATTAGAAAACGATACATGATATCTGTTAACGAAAGGTTAGTATTTAGATAAAACTTCTTCGTATCGCTTTTTTCTGACCATCTCAATTATAGTCATATCGCGAAGCCTGCTTAAGAAGCTTCGCTACAAAGATATTCCTGTAAGAACAAACGTAAAAAATGTACTCTTAAAAATCGAACATCCAGCTTAGCTGTGTCATACAGAGGGACACAGCTGCTGGTTGATTTAAAGCTACCTTAAACACACTTTGAGATGTTTTTACATCACGAGATCCAAGGCATGCGATACGTAAGTAACGTATACGTGTTTCAGCGAAGGTCACTTTATCGCTCGGCGTTGATAAAATAAGCCAATTGTTATCAGGAGAGTCGGCGAGCGACTTCCGCGTACGCTCACGGTCGATGTAATAACTCGGATAATTAGAACCGCTATTCAACACTGTTTTAGCAAGGATAGAATTTACACATCAGTAATTAGAAGCCATGATAGTCGATTGGTTAACACTTCAACCTACTCGGGGGGACCGGGGTTCAGATCCCAGGCAAATTTACTCGCAGTAAAATATAGCTTCTTGTTTTATTTTAATGGTAAAAAAAATCTAAATTGTATGGCTTATGTAATTAAAGGTCATTATTTGTTATGCGAGTGTCCACGTTGTAACCGCCAACGTGTTCCATCTACAACACTCTCTGAATACATGATAGGCGAAGATAAGGGCAGCAAGCTAGAAATAGTGGCACGGACAAGAAATGTCACATCGTCATCACATGAGAGTAGAATGGATGATGTGCGCAATATAAACGTAATACATACGCGAAATACGCTGTAAAATACGACCATAATAAGTCAATGTGTTAACAACTGCAGCCTCCGTGGGACCTTGGCAATAAGTACAGTTACTCGGAAGCTCAATACTCCGTATTTGTTAACAGTAGTGCCGTGTCAATGGCTAAAAATTATCGAACGAATTTTAAATCTTTACAATTGCACAACCGCACCTATTATTTAATTTTTTATGATTTTTAACGATTATCCATGGTTTAAGATATTTAAACAGCTGGTAGCGTTTGTGCAAAAAAGGTTAAACCGTTTCAAGGTTCATATAACATTACACTGCGTGGCTGTCGTATTTGAGCGCGCGCGAATAAAGACACGGCCTTCGCGGTCTATATTTAAAACGCGGAAGACATTGCGGTACTAGAAGCGCAAATCGTTCCCGCTGGGTAAACAGTTAGGAGTGTAAATGGTAGCCGCGGAACTAGTCTCGTACCAAACGCCCTACCCTACACGTTTCGCATGAGCGCTTGCCTCATTACTAGACCACTTGTTTTATTGTGCTTTACCAGCTGGTAGAGCCAATATACAGTTCCACTGCCACACTCATTTCTGCTATGAGGAAATACATAAATAGAGGATTACCTCGTACTAACTAATCCACAGTACTATTCGAGGTGTGTTACAGACGTTCATTGTTGCACCATTTCACGCACTTTATTATCGTTAAAAAAGCACAAATTGTTCAAATAACCACCGTGGAACTAGTCGCCAACCAAACGCCCTCCACGAATCGCGCGCATGAGCGCTCGCCTCATTACCAGACCACTTGTTTTATTATGCTTCATTAACAATTCAGTTGTTTTATTCTGCTTTGACCCATTTACCAATGTCGATCGCTAAATTGTAATAAATTAACTGACAGATAAATGTTTGGCTATTGCCCGTAATCTGTAATGAGGCCAAAACAAGAGAATATTTGTGCATCATAGAGAGATTGCGACGGACATTATTGATAACTCTATATTATACGATTTTACGCACTTCGTCATAAATATTGTAACCAGTACACTAACTCAAGTAGCAAATCGAAATTAAAGAAAGTTATTCGAATTCGAACTCTATCGACTCTATCTGCAACTACAACATTGAACTCTTTTCTTCGAGATTTTCGTTGAACAATAAGAGCGAACTATAAATATCGCCTCTCAGGGTTCCGAGAGAGCTATTTTAAAGACAGATAGATACCTACACGCACTAAATGCCACGCCTATGACATTACGGTCCATGGTAGGCCAAAGTCCAATCGCCCTGCTATCCTCATGACCTCATAACAGACGCTTTTGTCATTCAATCCGCGATACATTTCAAACGTTTATCCATTTCAAAGTAACCTAATATTTCAGATAATGTGGTTAGCATTTATTTATTATTTATTTATTATACTTACACATAGGCTATAGGACATAGGCCTCCCTTAATCGATGCCACTCCAACCGGTCCTGT